>SNQJ01S0023010.1:65954-111338 GCA_010110895.2 Picea sitchensis | reverse complement strand
AGAATTTAGTATAGCATAACAAACATACACCATAACATTATAGTTTTTTTATAGAACCACGTACATAACCTATTCCTAACAATGTTAAACCCTACCCGACTATTAACATAGCTTAGCAATGAAGTGGTTCGAAAACTGTTTTCGGTGGACGACAAGTCTATGGAATTTACTTCTGGTGTGGTTCATTAATGGTGAGAACTGTCTCATAGCCTCCAGGTTGACACTTAAGCAACCACGGCCAATGCAAGCTCAACATCTGCTCGAATTCACATGGAAGAGGTGATGGTGCGTACCTACTTCTTTTACTCCTCTAATGAGGCCCTCGAGGTAGTATTCGTTCACTGTTCTTGCCCCCTTTGGTCCTGTAACATGGGTTTTGTCTCTACATTGCAACACAATCATTACACTTTGGTGAGGTTCAACTCTTTGGTCCTGTAACATGAGTTTTGTCTCTGCGTTAAAACATGTCCAGTGCGCGATAAGAAAACAACAACATATACTCGAGGTTCTCTGTGCACCAAGGTGAGTAACAAAATAGTTGTTTAAGACATCTTTGAGAAAATATTTTGTGATGTGCTCTTTGTTTGATGCAATATAATTAGTGAGCTCAAAAATAACAGGCCTTGTGGTTTTTCTTTGTCCGTTTGAGAGTTGAGAGTTGTGTCAGTATGCATTTTCTACCCCAAATTTCCACTGGGTTTAAGGTTTTTGGTTTGGAGAGTTAACATGTTTCCCACTTGGTGGACTGTTAGGCTTCTAACCTATACTCAAGGGTCTTTTCTGAGTCAGGTCATGGCCCGTATCGTTTAAATGTTAAATCCTCTATGTTTTTTATTGTACTTGCCATTGTATTACTATTATTCTTACTCTCTCGGATTCACCCGAAGATCCCCAACACTTGCTACACAGGTTGGTGTTATCAAAAAATTTTGTTGTTGGTACTCTGTAGGGGATTTTCGTAATTTGCACTCTGTATTTACATGGAAATATTAACCCTTTGTGGGGAGTTTGTATTTTACCCTCTGTATAGTTTTAAATAGCATTATTAACCCTCCATGGGAAATCATAATTTACGCTCTATGTATGTAAACAATAGGATTAACCCTTTGTGGGAATTCATATATTTTCTCTCTGTGTAAATACATATAGAACTATTAATCTGCTTGTGGGAATTCATAGATTTACACTTTGTGGAAATACATATCGACGTATTAATCCTCTTGGGAATTCGCAAACATGCTATGTGTAAATATATTAACACTCTGTGGGAATTCGTAAATTTACGCTCTATGTAAATAGATTAACACTATGTCAAAATTCATAAATTTATTCTCTGTGTAAATAGATATATATCAGTATTAATCCTCTGTGGAAATTCATGGATTTACGCTCTGTGTAAATACATATATATTTGTATTCATCCTCTGTGGGAATTCATAAATTTACGCTCTGTGAAAGAGTTTCATATTTATTTTCCATGCATATAATTAGCAATATAAACAAGGTTTTGATCATTTTAAAATGACACTTGCTTGTACCCTCTCGTTATAAAACTATTTCTCTCTCAGGAGGGATTTGGTTCTTACTGTAATGTTATTTAACTATAGTGAATCATTTTAAACAAACATAGGTCGCATCCTATGCACCTCTTATGAATTCTTATTGGTTTGATACTTACTCACTGTGAACGTTACCCAAATCGGGAATTCCACTGTGTGATTCCATAAAATAATGGCAGTCTCTCTTTTAAAAAGATGACTTTTTCCATTGTCGATTCCTTTCGTTTAATTGTCCTTGACCTAGGGTTGGAGAAATATTAATGTGTGTTTTTTGTTTGCTTAATCTATGCAGAGTCTACTTCGATGCTAGTTATTTACTTTCACTTTCTCTATTTTATAAGTGAATTTCTATGCATGGTTACATCAAATTAATGATGGGGCCCTTTTCTATTTTGTGAGGGTACCCATCAGCCGATTTTGGGTCCACTCCTCCTCCTCCTAGTTCATGGACATATTTTCTCACAAAAACATGTGGCGATCTGGTTCTTCGTCGGACTCAAGCTAAGTATTGTCCTTGACTTGTTCTTAATATTTGTTTTCCATTAAAATACTAGCATTGTTTACTAAACCCTCGTATTTTCTCCTTTTACAGGTTATGCAAATCGAGGCAATCAGATGAAGGAAAACATCTCTCTCAAAAGGTATTTGATTTCTTATCTATGCGCACATTACTTCAGTTACATACAGATTCTATGTGTACTTCTTAGAACTTTGTTTACAATACAAGTGACTCTAAAGTCTTTGGTCTATGATACTCCAACTGTAATATTTTGAACAGTGATCAATTGAATACAAAAGTTGATTTTATAAGATACTTTGAGTTCATCACTTTGTTTACATGGTAATAAATAATGTATTCGAACTATTATTCGTTCTGTCTATTCGCTATGGTATTTGTGTATGTATAGATTTAAATGGAAATTCGATATAATCCGATGGGAAATAGAAAGATAACAAATAGTCCTATAATTTCTTTATGCATGAGCACATATATATTTATATCTATATAATTAATTATGCATGTACAACCATATTTAATGGATAATAGGAGTATAAAATAGTTCTTCAATTTATTTATGTCCGAGAGCATATATATATATATATATATATATATATACCATCATCACATTTCAATTAAACAATATAATTTCATTCCACTGTAATAAGCCATCATATTCCTAACCATTAATAATCAAAAGAATAACACTGATAAGGAATACAAGTCAAGATACATATCTGAAACCTGATGTTGGAATCCAAATGGAATGACCATGTTCCACCCAACCATAGCACAGAACAATCAAGTTCACTTGCCCTCTTCACCCCCTATCCTGACCATGAGTCCATAAGGGAAAACTCAATGATCCTCCTTAACTATAGTCACCATCCGCAAATAAGAAATTCCTTTGCCTCACACTAACAATACTCATAACAACAGATAGATTTCCTTTCTCCAACATACTAAGAAACGTCCTATCTCCTCCATATGTTGTTTTTATATGCATCTTGTGCCTAGATCTTTCCTTTCCTCCTTGGAAAATTCGTAGCCTTACAAATCCTTGATTTTTAGGGTCTGTTAGTGGTCAAATTACACATTTGTCACTTGTAAAACTTAGCCTAGAGGCAACTCAAACCTTTTCCCCACTCATGGAGTCATGGTGAAGAATTTTTAACCTCTCTATTCCATTTGTCTTCCAACATTTAATTTATAAAAGAATTATCTTTCACATGTGTCAAAATAAAAGAGGTTAGTTGGGGAAGTCAAATATTTGCCCAACAGTCATCAAATAATTAATTACAATAATAAAAATTTCAAATTCATATTTTTCGTAAATGGCAAATAATTTCCAAATCCGTATTTTCCAAAAACGTAAATTTATTTCAAAGTTCACTTAGAATTTAATATTCTAAAATTTGGGGATATTACACTATCCCCTTGGCTTTTTATAGAAACTTAGTTATGGCGATATCTGTTGTTGGATATAGTCACGTCACACAGGGTAGTGATAATTTCCTTGGTGGATTAAAGCAACTAATAAAATATGACCTTAGTACATGTTTCAACATGGTTAAATAATAAATATGCTGAAGAAAACCTTTAATTTACCTATTTCCTTTCTATAATTAAAGTTGTGAGTATATGGAGCTCAATTATCCGTTCAAAGATTGGTCATTGTCACTATGGCATGCATTTAATTATTATGTGGGAAATTACTATCCATGTGTAGGATGTGTGTTCTTTCAGTATTATAGGTGTAGAATTTGTGTGTATAGATTTTAAATCAATTGTTCCCTTGTGTAGGATTTCTACTGGTGAAAATTATTGTCTCGTCCGACCGACAATTCTATGTGATAATTATGATTAGAGTTGGGGTGATATTGTTCATTCTTAATAAGAGTGCTTTGTCATGTGAATCTTATTTTGTTTCACTTCACATATAAATATAAATAATTATATATATAATAATAATAATAATAATCTATTTTTAAGATCACAACCAAGCCATATCAAATTGGTATATGAGACCCCCTTGTTTGTGGGACAAGGGACCCCCACAAACAAATGTATAATGGATTAAATTTTTTAGGTTAGTTAAGTAATTCATAATTTTGCATGAGGTTGTTGGATTGTATATTTGGTTACAAAGAAATAATTATATATATGTATATGTTGTATTTATGTCACCAATTTATCATTAGTAATTCGTGAGAGTTATTTAATATTATCAGGTTAATGGTTCATATGTGATTGGTCATATCTTAGTGCAATTTATATTAATTATATGATAGTAAATGAATAATAATTAATTAATCATAAAGGTATCATATGATTTGTAGTTCATGAATTTTGAAAAGGAAGGATAAATCAATGAACTTTTAAGTTAAAGTTGTCAAAAATATATAACCAAAATAAATAATCGATATTTATATATACCATTTATTGCTTTCATTTACCTTTTGATGTTAGTGTAATTACTTAGACATTTAAGTAGTAAAATCCAATTTCAAGTGGTGTTAAATTGGGGGCTTTTACTTAGTCATTTATTCCTATCCTTGAGTGATAAAATGAAGGTGCAATACACTTATGTATCATGAAAATGAAATTCGTTTTGTATTCATGGTTAATGAGAATTTTTGGGTGAAGCAATTCATCATAATTAACTTAATAATAGTCATTATGATATTGCCATAAATGTACCCGTTTTAACTTGGTTGTTTTTACTCCAAGAAAAAAAAATTGACATTACATATCTTTGATGTAGTTGTTTATCTATGTTTGTAAAAGAGGGTTGTTACATATGGTATCAGAGTGGGTTTAACCTTGTGGCATTGGACCATTATGCCTTCCTCTGTGTTAAATAAATGATTAAAATTAAATAGCTAATTAAATTTTGAAATTTTACATGAAGGTAATCGTTGTTAGAGGACGGAGAGGAAGTAGGCGATGTGGTGCTGAAGGAAGAGGTGTGACACCTCTAATAGTATCTACGCCACAAGGGTCTGACCCCTAGGGAGATGAGAAAATTATTGAGCAGGAGTAGGTTGATGTGGGAGATGTGGTAGGTATGATGAGATCCTTCCAGAGGATGTCAGAGGCATTGATTAACCGTGTGGATCAAGATGAGGGGAGAGTGTATGTGCCCAATGAGGGTTCACAATGCACTCTAGTTTGTAGTAGTAGTATACACGAAGAACTTGAGAGGGTGAAGTTTCCTGAGTTAATTGTTTCCACGAATGACTCAGTCGTCGTGGCACGGTTGGATAAAATGGCAATGTGCATGCATTTCGTGATTACACCTGCAACATGAAAGTACACATGGAGGTATTTCAGCTGTAAGGGAGTTCTCTTCTATGATGGAAGACAGTCCTACCTCAACTAAACATGTTCATTGTTAGAGGAATGATTTCAGGAGAGGTACTTGTGCAATGAATTCATTGAGCACCATCTTAATGATTTCAACGCCTTACGATAGGGTGGTCATTTTGTGCCAGAGTATGAGGAAATATTCATGGATCTATTTAGTTATGACCCACACTTGAACACCGATATTTTAAAGGTCAACAAGTTTATGTTCATCCTCAACTTCAACATTCTTGCGAAGTTGAGGATTCTAATGCCTCAAACGTTACACAATGTAATTCATAATGCCCTCATACCTAAAGAAGTGTTGAATAGTGGGGGTGAGGGTAGGAATCCTTCTAGACAGACTGGAAAGACATCATCAGTAGTGAAACAACATCAGACACCAGCGAGACCAAATTCAGGGCATTTAGATATGCCTAGAGGACCTATGTTCCCGACACCATGGAAACAAAGTCCTCAACAGAGGACTCCTTACAGAGGACCACAGTATTAGAAAAAAAAGTGTTCGTGGAAACATCAATAGTTTAGGCATGTTCAATAGAGCAGAACAGGATCAGAGACTATTAGGCAACCAACTTCTACTTTGGGGACTATGAGCATTGGACCGAAGACTAGATGTTGGAAATTTGGAGAGCCACATTAGCATCGAGATTGTCCAATTGAGAAGGCTAGAGAAGACAGGTCATCATGATCCACTACAGTTGGATATTTTGGTAATGCCCACATGATACATGAAATAGTGAACAACTTCTAGGCTGAGCACCAGTCCACTATGCTCAAGACGTCAGGTACAATTGTCGACCAAACTGTTATTATATTGATAGATCGAGGTGCTATAGAGATATTTATATCTAGTGCAGTGTTAAAAAGAATTAAGGTAAAGGAAATCGAGCAGGATGATTTTAGATACATAGAAATGTCATCGGGTGCCAAACATAAGGTTGGAGGAAAGTTTATAGACTATAGTATTAACTTGGGATATTTTGTAATGAAGTCAAATCCATATGTCATGATATTAGGATCTTATGACATAGTGATTGGTATGGATTAGTCGAAAACACATGATGTGATACTTAACTATAAGATGAAATGATTAAGTATGACATATGATTTGGGACAGAGTAAGGTGATTGTAGGAAGGAACGAAGGGGTGTCCTTGAGATTTATTTCTTCCCTACAGCTACATAAGAGTATGCACAAGGGGTGAAATATTTATGCAATCTTAGCGCTAAACGAAAAAGGCATGGTGGAAGGATTATAAAACCTTCCTGTAGTGCAATAGTTTGCAGATGTGTTTCCAGAAGAGTTACTAGGTTTAACTCCTGAGAGAGAGTTAGTGTTTACAATAAAGTTGAATCTTGGAATTGAATTGATAGAGAGAACACCATATCGGATGTCAACGCCTAAATTGTAGGAGTTGAAAATGAAATTGAAGGAATTGTTGGACTTGGGGGGCTTATACGCCCAAGTGTGTCTCCTTGGGGTGCGTCAGTTATTTTCTTGAGAAAGAAGGATGGATCGTGGATACTTTGTATTGACTATCGCCCATTAAACAAAGTGAAGATCAAGAACTAATATATGTTACCCTGAATAGATGATTTGTTTGACCAGCTGAAGGGAACGATGGTGTTTTCGAAGATTGATTTGAGATCATGATATTTACAATTACAGATTAAAGAAGACATATCCCTAAGAATTCATTTAATATGAGGTTCAGACACTATGAGCTTAGAGTTTTACCATTCAGATTGATGAATTCCCTGGGGGTATTCATGAGTTTGATGAATGGGGTGTGTTGTGAATACTTGGAAAAGTTTTTTCAAGTATTTATTGATGACATAATGATTAATTCTTGGACGAAAGAAGAACATGTTGAACATTTAAGATTGGTCCTAAAGTGTCTACGAGAAAATAAATTGTACATGAAACTATCGAAATGTTTTTTTAACCAATCAAAGATTCATTACTTGGGACATATCATATCTAGTGAAGGTATCGTTATGGATCCAACAAAAGTAGAGAATATTATGGAATGGGAAGTACTGACAAACGTACAAGAAGTATGTAGATTTATGGGCTTAGAAGGATATTACCGATGGTTCATCAAAGGTTTTTCGAATATAGTAAATCCAATCAAGGAATTGCAAAAGAAGAACAAGAAGTTTGTATGGATTGAGAAATGCACGGAAGAATTTTAAAATATCAAAGAGTTGTTGACATCAACACTGATACTAAATTTCCCCGTCATGGACAAAGAATTCTTGGTATGCAAGGACACATCTAAGGAAGGTTTAGGCAGAGTTTTTATGGAAGACAATCAAGTGATCACTTACATTTCAATAAAATTGAGAAAGCATCAGGAGAACTACACAACGCATGACTTGTATTTGTTGGAAATTGTATATGCCTTGATAGTGTGGAGACATTATCTGATTGGACAAAAATTTGAATTAAAAATAGATCACTGTGGATTGAAACATATATTTACAGAGAGTGACTTGAACGCATGACAAAGGCGTTGGTAAGAATTACTTAGTGAATATGACTTTGAGATTACTTACATTAAATTAACAATGAATAGAGTGGAAGATGTGTTGAGTTGGAGACCATGCATATTCTCGGTAATACATCTTAAGACGAATCTTCAAGAAAGGATTCTAAATTTACATATCGACGATGACTCGTATAAAGAAGTTAAGGATAATATTGGACAAGATACCATGATGATAATGAAGTATGAATCTTATTCATTAGACAACGATGGATTCTTGATATTTAACGAAAGAATTTACGTACTTCCTAATGATGAATTAAGAATTTTGATCTCAAGTGAAGTGGATCGAGAAATGTACATGGATCATCTGGGAGTAACGAAGATGAAGGCAAAACTTACCAATGCATGACAAAGGCGTTGGTAAGAATTACTTAGTGAATACGACTTTGAGATTACTTACATTAAATTAACAGTGAATAGAGTGGAAGATGTGTTGAGTTGGAGACCATGCATATTCTCGGTAATACATCTTAAGACGAATCTTCAAGAAAGGATTCTAAATTTACATATCGACGATGACTCGTATAAAGAAGTTAAGGATAATATCGGAAAAGATACTATGATGGTAATGAAGTATGAAGCTTACTCATTAGACAACGATGGATTGTTGATATTTAACGAAAGAATTTACATACTTCCTAATGATGAATTAAGAATTTTGATCTCAAGTGAAGAAGATCGAGAAATGTACATGGATCATCTGGGAGTAACGAAGATGAAGGCAAAACTTAAGACTTTATTATTTTGGAAGGGAATGAAAGAATACATAGTTAGTTACATGGCGAGATGTCTAGAATGTCAGCAAGTGAAGGATGAACATAGACATCCAACAAGAGTGGTACAAGGACATGTTATTCTAGAATCAAAATGGGAGGTCATTTCGATGGATTTTATCATTGGATTTCCACTGAGGAAAAGGAGGCATGATTCAATTTTCTTGGTAATGGACACTCTAACAAAGAGTGCACACTTTATCCCAATAAGTACGACATATCAGGCGCGAGGAATAGCAAGAGTATTTGTGAGAAATATTGTGAGAATACATGGTGTACCAATAAGGGTCATATTTGATCGAGGATTGATGTTTACATAATGGTTTTCAACCAGTTTCCAAGAGGCTTTGGGAACATAACTAAACTTTAGTACAACATATCACCTAAAAATAGATGAGAAAATAGAAAGAACGAACCATATTTTGGAGGATATGTTGCGTATGTATGTAATGGATCAACAAAAATGTTGGGGAGATTTCTTTCCACTAGTAGAGTTTTCTTATAAAAGAAACTATGAGAGTACCATGAAGATGACAGTGTTTGAGTTTTTTTATAGATGACCATATCAGACATCATTGAGTTGGGATCGAATTGAGGAAAGAGTCCTCATAAGACTAAAAGTGATTCAAGAAATGGAGGAACAAATGAACTATATAAGATAGAGGATTAAAGAAGCATAATATCGAAAAAAGAGTTATGCAGATGTGCACCACGTTGACCACAGTTATGAAGTTCGCGACATATTTTTCTTTTGGGTAAAACCATACAAGAGTTCGATCAAGTTTGGAAAGGGTTATAAACTCTCTCCTAGGTTTGTGGGACCTTTCAAAGTTATGGAAAAGAAAGGACTTGTGGCTTATCGACTAGCCTATCATGATTCTTTGAGGTGTATGCAGGTGTATTTCATGTATTTGTTTTGAGACATTATATTAGTGATCATTCACATGTTATTGACATGAATTATTTGCAGGTGTTGCATGACAGTGCTCTCATGGTGGAGCCAATCCACATTCTAGACCATCACATTTGACAACTATGACATAGAATAGTCTATCAAGTAAATGTCAAGTGGGACAATTATAGTCCACACTCGACTACCTAGGAGGACACATATGAGATGCATCAATTGTTTCCTTACTTGTTTGATATATTGTACATATAGATCTATGTCAGACACATTTATTTACTTGCATTTATATACTATACAAACTTTGGGAAGAAGTTTAAAACAAGAGGGGGTGTATGTAACATTCATGTCTACTGAGGACACTTTTATTGACTTATTCTTTGAGGACAATTGCATGCAAGTGATCCAGTTATGGTACATTGTGATTTTGTTTCGATTATGGATTATACATGATGATGATTATGTGTTGTGAATTATTGTTATTTGATGTATATGTATTGGCATATGAGATTGGCAAGTTTACCTGAGTGTGCAAGACACATGACAGGTTATGGATGTTGATGACATCAATGGACTTCCTTGGACTCCAGATTGAGTTAGGGAGTGAATTGTATTTTGATTGAGTATTTAATTTTAAGAACTTGTGGCATATGATTGACTATAGTATTATTTGTGTATATAGATTATTGACATGGTTTTTATCATTGGATGTAGGATTGACGATGCTTGATAATGTGACTCACATAAGAAGTAGAGGGGCGATGCACAAAAACCATACATTGACATAGAGGTGTGGAAGCATCCCTATCACAACCTACTTTCACTCCCATTATAGTTGAAACGGACGTTAACGATTACCTTGTTTGAGAGGTCCACGATGTCGTGATGGCAGACTAAGACAGTTTCTCATGAAGATTCTAAGAGGAAGGAAATAAGGAGAAGTCCTTATTCCTTAGAATCCCTTATTCTCTCACAAGGTCGACCGAGTGGAGTGTTGACTCGAAGGATTGGACAAAATTCTCAAACCAGTCAAAGGCGATTGGCACCCTTGGAACAAAGAGGTACGTCTTGAACGAAACATCATGTATTTAAAAAAAAAACTTGAGTCAATAAATTTAGATGGCCTAGAAAACATTTAAATGATTAGACCTTGTTCGATGAAAATAATTAATTAAACATTGAATTTATTAATTATAAATCCCAATAAAATTATAATCCTAAGTCTAAGACTAATTAAAAGACTAAATTTAATTAAAAGACTAAATGAATTATGATGTAAGTTAAAAGATTGGAGAATAATCAAACTCTAAGAAAAAGGGGAATAAAATATAAAGATTGGATAAAATGCACATGTGTGCATGAAATTAATAAAAACGATTTTTAAAATAGAAAGAAACAAAATATGAGAGAATAGGTGTACACAAAGAATAAACTCTAGAGTCAAGCTACCACTAAGTCTAACTAGAAGAAGACTCCTAATCCATCTCTATCTAATATCTAGTTAGGAGACACTCATTAAATGAGTTTTTGGGGAACAAAGGGACAACTAAGAGACAAAATAGGAACACATTGGGGAATGTGAGGGAAATTGGATTTTAAAATAAAATAAAATTGATAATTACATGTGCAAGTTGGGGAGAGTGTGACAAGTGTGTGGGTGAATAATCATAATTAATTTAATCTAAAAAATTAATTATTTGTGCATGAGGACATGTGTCAGTGAGGAAATTTCTATAAAACAAATGGTGTAGAAGGAAAATAGATCTCACTTATTCTTGGTAAGGTTTTGCTACCAAATTTTTTGTGGACTATGTTTTACTTGTGAGAGTTGGGATACCAAGCTTGAAAAAACAGTGGAACCTCTTCCTTGCGAGTAAATATTGGAGATATTACATTCTGGATTTTGTTTATGGACAAGGGGGGAGAAGAGTACCCCTAGCATTGGCTGGGAGGTACCAGTGAAGTCTTGGTATTATCAGAAAAATGCAAGACAGATGCAACAAAACTCCAAATTGAAGATTATCTCATATCACCAGGAATTATATTGATCTCAATGTAAAAACATTTATTTGACAATTACTAATTCTGTCGATTTTATAATATTCCTACTTTAAGTTATTCTTGATCATGGTGTTTTGATTTTAAGTTATTCCTGATCCTATAATACATCAGATTCCATCACTTATGTAGTCACAAACTTTATCAATTTTATATGGTTTCTATATATTGTAAAATGTAATCAACTATCATCATAATGTTGCATGGAATAGTCGATTGTCTTGTAGATAATACATAATCATGTCCTCGATTTCGGCAATGATAAGAATTACCTTTATGTGTTCCACATAAATTATCTTCACGAAATAGTGTTACTAATTCCAGCCTGTTTCAAAGTAAACCTGAGCAAAGATTTGTCTTTCGTGTAAGATTTTATTGAAACCACCCAATGGATGTAGTAAGAAATGTACGTGACCAGTGTAAATCGAGTGTCTTATGTTTTCCAGAGGTTATTTTAAAGATGGTTGATCTGTTATATTAATGTTACATTATAGAATATAACGTATAAAACATTCTTGGAGTGACAAAAGAAAAATATGGGCATTATCAGCTATAACTTACTTATCTCCTTCTGAAACATTTATCACATTCAAGCATAATTTAACTTTATAGGTATTATCTTGTTGTTAGATGGAAGTGGTTCGAGACTTGTTACTTTATAACGTTTTCTGTAAGTTTTATGCTTCAGACAAGAAGTCTACACCATCGATTTTTGTATTACTTTTGCATTTGGGATCCAAGCATTATTTTATTTATTGTTCTTTTTCTTAGGAATGACATTCTTCCTTAGCGATGGAATTCATTTTTTTCTCTACACCTTTCCTTAAGCAAGTGATATAATCCCTTCACCTATCCCTTTGTTTCTATGTGGGCAGTAATTAACCAGTTATGTAAACTAACTTATTGTAGTAGCTGTTGGCTTGAATGGTATTGTGGTGACTGCTTCACTACGCCCACCTCAAATAAAATACTACTGGCTCAATGTTTTCATTTCTTTTTATCTCAAACCTGCATGTTGGCCCTTGACCAGGTTTTGTTGATAGCTGTTCAAGTTTGACCTATTTTTGGACTTCGACAGCCTATCGAAGGAGGAGCGCAAGAGGAAGCAAATATCACAGTATCTCGGCACCTTTTTGGGTCCCTTTTGGGATATGGGAATATGTAACAGGAATGGGATGTAGGCCCATGGGTTTACCCATGTTTAGGCCTATTTTGTATTTATAAATAGATGTATAGGCAATGTAGAAGAAAGAAGAGAAAAAAGGCATCTATGTGATGTTATTATGAAAGTAGGCTAAGTGCCAAGAGTTGGATCTATGTGATTAGAAATTGTAAGGCTTTGTGCATATTCTATGAGACTTGCAGAGTTAAGTGCAAGTCATTGTAACAAGATTGTGGAAGTCTTAGTGCTGGAATGCAAGGAAGAAGGATCTAGCCACCTCCACATATCTGTTGTCCTGTGCGGAGTAAGGTTTTTGAGATTCTGTGCTTGTAACCGATTGACTGAAGACAATAAAGAAGAAGAGTTGGTGGATGTAGCCCCAGGGTGGGGGTGAACCATGTAAACACTGTGTTGTTATGCTTTGTGCTTTTCTTAATGTGTTTATGACTCTCTTTCTAAGTTCTTTGATAGAGATAGATAAATATGTTCATGCTTTGTGCTAATGATGTGTAAGAATGTTAGATCTGACTTCTATGAATGTGCTTAGTGATTTCTTCTGTTAGATATGATCCATCTGTTTTTGCTAAGTACTTAACTACGTTAGATTAGTGTGAATGCTATGAAGCTTTGTTTTATCAATGAAGTAGATATTGATTGCATATTGAGGATCTGACGGTGCTAAGTGCTCTATTAAGTATCATAATCACATATCTATGTCCCAGCTAAGGTTGTAGACACCTGAGTCTCACAACCCCCCGTGCCTATACCTCAGGTGAGAGTTCATCTGATTCGCAGGTGTTGCTGAAAGGGTCGTTAGTTAGGGTTTTGTTGGTGAATTGTTGTAGCGTTAAACCCGCAGTCTGCCCCTGTGCCAACAAATGGTTCTGTTGTCTGGACGAAAACTGTGATTGTTGGGAACTGAGAAAGAAGAAGCTTTGTGAAAAGATTCATCCTGAAGTTGTGAAATCTCTGTGAATAGATCTATTACTTTAGTGCGCATTTTATAAAGATTTGTGCTAAAATAAAGAAGCTCGATCTGCAGAAAAGAAGTTGGATCTGAAGGAGAGAAGCAAGATCTGAAAGCTTTGTGCTCTAAAAAGGTAAAAGTGAGAATTTTTTATTAAAAGAGGTAAGATCTGTAAGCTTTGTGCTCTGCTAAAGGTAAGAATAGTGAAATTTTTTAGATCTGGAAGCTTTGTTCTCTATAGAAGTAAAATAATTGGAAATTTTTGTTTCTACAGTATGGATCTAGGTATATTTAATAGAGTCTGTTCTAGTTCGAAAACTAGGGTATTGATAGATGAAGGAAGATTTATATTAATAGATCTGACAAGAATAATGAAAGATATGTTATACCTATGAATAAAAATAATGTTTGGACAAACAAATGGATGTAGGATCCTAGAGAGAATTTGTTGCAGGTTAGCTCCTATGCTCCTAGCGCATAGTACAAGAGAAGTTGTGGATCATTTAAAAGAAAGAGAAGATTAACCCTCTATTATAGCTACACAAGACTAGGAAATCTTGCTAAAAAATTCCCTGGAATAATACCTATCTATATTTGTTTCAAAGCTATGGACCATGAAGTGTTGCATTTCCCTAGAATGATTGCTAAAGTTGAAAGAATGAATCTGAACCAAGAAAACCCTGAGGCAGTTCTAGAAATGGCAGAATCTTAGAAAGAATGAGAGAAAGTATTGTTACAGATGAAAGAAACCATGAATGACCACCTACATATCAAATTATCAGGGATATTCAAAGAAAAAGAATGCATCAAAGCAAGAATATGAGACTTTGACATTGATTGTGTTCTAGATGAGGAAAAACAGGTGAATATCATGACAGAGAGAACTTGGGAAGCTATAGGGAAGCCTTCCATGATTCATTCATTAGGAGGAATATGATTATTCAGAGGAAGATCGCTCGTGTACCTATGCACGCTAATGGAACTTTGACAGAAGAATATTTTGAGATTATTAAATTTATTGAAGACAGTGCCACATTTACCATGTTACTAGCTAGCCCTTGGATTGAAAGAGACCAGGCCAGAAGGAAAGAGACCAGGCCAGAAGGAAAGAAGAAGAAGAAGTGTTAAAACAATAGAAGCAGGAGTTAAAATAATTCATGACTAGAAGGATCACACATTTGATTGCAAAACAAGAGAACAGATCGAAGCTATTTAACACCAGAGACCTTGATGTCGAAGTTGCAAGAACCTTAGAAGACCAACAGAAGACTGAAGTACTTATCCTAGATAAATAAAAATTGTTACCCTCGAATCCTAGGAAAGAATTTCAACAACGCGCAGTGACTATGTCAAACGAAGATAAGAATCATAATGGAAAAAGACATACCGAGATGAAGATCACTGGAAAAAAGGCTAGAAAGCTAAGTAAGAAGAGGGCTAAGACTCAAAAGTTACAGAAGATTCCAGAGGGAACCTCACAGAAGGAAAATTTGAAAAATTGGAGCTTCATCAGGATATCAGAACCACGACACATGACACTTCTCCATGTTGAAGCAATATAGTCGTTGGGGAACATTATAACCATTAGATCAATGCTCTAAACGGATAGAAAACCATTTATGGCCAGCCATATCGCTATCCGACCATTCAGACTGTGCCATAATGGACATAACCGATTTAATGAAGACCTCATACCCATTGTAAGTGACCTATTGTCAAGTTACCTATTTATCCCACTGCGCCATGTATCGAGAATTTTTTTTCCAATTGAGAATTTGAGCCCATAGACTATGTTGATTTTATACAGTGATCATCATGCTTCTACTATCTATCTCGTTACTGTGTCTAAGCTACCCCACCCCCCTTGGAACCTGAGATTGTTAACCCTGAGCGTGTATGTCAAACGAGTTGAGTGTTGCATAAAGAGTTTTTGAGGAAGTTTTGATCGACTTGATGACTAAAAGAGTCATGTCAGAGAGAGGATTATCCACAGGTGTACAATCATTGTCCATGAGAGGACTTCCAATCTCTCCATCAACTGCTCGAGCCGGACCATCGCGACCATCATATGAGAAGTGAACTAAGCACAGGGATGATCTCGCGAATGCTAACTTGATTCTGAGCATATTACCTACTTATATACCACTTTTGAGCGGTGTTGTAAACCGCGATAGCGTACCTAGATATTTTGAGTACGCCTTGGTCACTGCGTACCTCCCGAAGTGGATATGCGCATTTTGCGTAGACCAAGATAAGATTGTAGCGTTGAAGTTTAACGACTTCAACCTCGGTGATTGGAAAGTTTGCAACATGATCACCTCGCATAAGTACCTGAACAAAACAAAGGAAAATAATTCAAATATCGTCCCTTAGTCATGGACCCATAATCTCGCGTAGTCCACCTTGTTGAACATTATGAAGATTGCCCACTTCGGATGACACCAGGAGGTGAATGCATGTGTCAAATTGTTGTTGTCTTGTTACCATGGAGTTTATATATGGTTAAAACTCCGCATAATAGTGGATCTAACATTGACAAATCGAATCACTGGGCTTAGTATGCAAGGACCCGGCCCACAAGATTTATGTCCTGGAAAAGGCATGGACCATGCTCTCGCTCAAAGGATCAAGGACACTTATGGTGATGTCAATAAAGGAATGTGAGTCTACATGGTATCTTATATCTAGAGTGGTGCAGTGTGGCTCACCTGGAAGATGATTGCAGGGAAGTTAATACGCAAGAATCAACCCACCCAAGTGATTGGTTTTGTAGTCAACCTTGTAGGGAACTGCGCGGAGGGCCTACAAATGAATTGGGCATAGGACCTCGTGAACCAATTAGAACTTGACTGCAGAGAAGCCCAATATCAAGGGTACGAATTCCACTTTAGCTAGCTATTGATCCTGATCACTTTCATCGCCTTGAAGATGTTGAAAGGTGCGACCTTCTCGGACATCGAGCCATTTGAACCATTGGCCACGAAGTTCAGTGCATTGTGGTACTCAAGTGACATGAATAAGAAATGGCAGTCAAATGACATGTTCCATACATAATACAACCATTTGAAGCTATCCATACAGTCTGAGCGTCTCATAACTCTGAATACTTTACACAAGTTCAGGCCTTTGATGAACTTTGGCATAGACCCGCATTTGATTTATATTACAGCATGCGCTGAAGAGCACAAGAAGTAACTTCATTCCTATTATAATCTAACAGAGGAGGAATTGGAGGATATCACCAAGGAATCATCTACGGACCTCCTCATTCCAACAGAACCTATGGAGATATCTGACATAGACAACCCAGAAACTGTGAAGGATACACGTGGGTCGAGGAAGAAAAAGAAGACAGAAGAGGTCCATTATTTAGACAACGCATCGGTGAAGACCGCTTCCATCTCATCCGAGAAAGGAGGTGATGATGCAAATTTGAATGACACAGAGGTCAAGCAACAACAGGGTGACGAGGATGATCCCCTGAAAAAGAGGAAAGGATCGCCTCTAAAACCTTCCTCTCGGAAGAAATCAAAGGCCACTATGACGAAGACCCAGACCATCCTCACCTATGATGACTTCAACTTCCTCGTAGTAGCCCTGAATGATGCTTCGCTGGAGATAGCAGAGAAGCAAGAATAAAAGCAAGAGGAGTTGTATGATTGAATCATGACTAAACTTCGAGGAGTATAGAAAGCCCTACAATCCAGCCACACAGTTTTCAGTGCGTCGGGAGAGCCAGAAGTGGGAGATGAGCAAGCTCAACTCCATCGAATAGCTGATACAGTCAAATCTCGTCTTCGATGAGTGAAAGAGGAAACCGTGCAAGTCACCCAGGCTTTGGTACAAGTATAGGGAGTAGTTGTAGAACAACATCGAGTTGCCGAACTAGAAAAGAGTTCTCTCCAAGTGAAGTTCGATGAAGAAAAGGCACAAATGTAGCAAGGAAAGGAATAGTTTCTCGTCGAGACACTCAAAGTAAAGGAAACAGTCAACAGAGCACTTCGATCTATGACCCTCGTAGAAGTAAAGGCAGAGTATCAAGTCCCAAAGCATGTAGCGCGACTTGAAGAAGTGATCGAGCAGCTCTAGCTATGCATAGCAGATTTAGAGCTACGCATTGTACCAGAGACTCCACGAGAGGTAAGAGACCAATGAGAAGCCACTACCCGCAACATAGTTGACATACTGAAGGCCCTTACCTTAGAATGCAAGGAATTCGCTAATTGCAATGCTCAGACATATGAGAAACTTATCGAGAACCCAGAGTTGCAGGCACTGGAGTCGCAGCTCCAGGAAGCAAAGCATCATGTAGAAACACTACAAGTGTAGCTGAAGTCTCTGTCAGCTATGGAGAGAATGAAGATATCTCAAGAGCACCGAACCACCGAGTAGCAAATCCATAATATCCAGAGGAGAGTTATGGAGATAACTCAGAAACTCCAACTGGTACAAGATAAGGCCTACATTTGTTTACTGAAGTGGAAGGAAAGGGAGTAGAACTGGCGCAGGTTAGCAAACCGATAGAACAACGCCTAGAAGGACCTGTGAATGATGCAGTCATTCAAGAATTTGTTGAAAAAGATCATGTAGCATAGAAGCAAGTCGAAGTAGTTCGAGCCAAGCTCAAAGCATTCGAAGCAGAACTTCCTACATCATAGTGACTCGGGACAAGTCACAGATGAGTGTTAGGGGCCTGTTGGCGCTTGACGAGGTTTTGTTGATATCTGGTCAATTTTGACCTATTTTTGGACTTCGATAGCCTTTCGAGGGAGGAGCACAAGACAAAGGAGAGATCATGGGATCTCAGCCCCTTTTTGGGATATGAGAATATGTAACACGAATGGGATGTCGACCCATGGGTTTACCCATGTTTAGGCCTATTTTGTATGTATAAATAGATGTATAGGCAATGTAAAAGAAAGAAGAGAAAAAATGCATCTATGTAATGTTAGTATGCAAGTAGGATAAGTGCCAAGAGTTCGATCTATGTGATTAGAAATTGTAAGGATTTGTGCATAATGTGTGAGACTTGCAGAGTTAAGTGCAAGTCATTGTAGCAAGATTGTCGAAGGCTTAGTGCTGGAATGCAAGGAAGAAGGATCTAGCCAGTTGCGTAGATCTTTTTTTCTGTGAGGAGTATAGTTTTTGAGGCTCTGTGCTTGTAACCGATTGACTGAAGAAAATAAAGAAGAAGAGTTGGTGGACTAGCCCTAGGGTGGGGGTGAACCATGTAAACACTCTGTTGTTATGCTTTGTTCTTGTCTTAATGTGTTTACGACTCTCTTGCTAAGTGCTTTGATAGAGATAGATAAATATGTTCATGCTTTGTGATAATGATGTGTAAGAATGTTAGATCTCACTTCTATGAATGTTCTTAGTGCTTTCTTCTGCTAGATATGATCCATCTATTTGTGCTAAGTACTTAACTATGTTAGATCAATGTGAATGCTGCGAAGCTCTGTTTTATCAGCGAAGTAGATATAGATATTGATTGCATATTGAGGATCTGACAGTGCTAAGTTCTCTATTAAGTATCATAATCACAGATCTGTGTCCGAGCTAAGGTTCCAGACACCTTAGTCTCGCAACCACCCCTACCTCTACCTCGGGTGAGACTTCATCTGCTTTGCAGGTGTTGCCGAATTCAATTTTCTTATTCTGAAACTTTCTCTATATTTTCGTTACTCTTGTGTCTCTAGTGTCGAATAGTACATCAACGAGTATCTATGGATGTCAATACTATAAGTCCCTCTCTAAGTTTAATCATATTTCATTGTTTCCCTACATCTAGGGCTACTTCTACACCCTTCTTGTATTCTACAGAAACTATCATATTTCACCTTGTTTGTGACTCCCTCTACTTAGAATCTTCAAATTGTTCTTCTGCTGAATTGTGTAATCAGATTGGTGGGCTGAAAGAGGGAACTGATCAATTTCAACTCAAAAAGTTTGTTAGTTAAAACTCAATTTTTCTCCTCAAGTTTTTAGCTAACGTTACAAAGTATTATCTTGATCTTCGTCCAAAGCTTCCTGAAATATTTATTGGTTGTTTTCAAATCTGCGGGTGCGCTACATCCTCTCCTCTAAGCGTTCCTCTTCCCATGGAACGTGGCCTAATCCACTCTTACTGTCTTTAATGCTACATTATAACTTCTAGTTGTGATATGATAAAACGAATTGTAGATTGATAGTATTTACTAAATCGATATTCTTTGTTGATGCATTTAGATTGTAACTCTACCTTAAAGAAGAACGATTCATGATATTCGAGTCAGGTTGTTTTCGTGTTAGAAAGTGCAAGAAATTCAAACTTCTCTCCAACAATTAACACTGGAACTAGAAGTTAAGTTTCCTTACTAATTAATAGACTACTTGTATCCTATCGCCCTCGGATTTTTATAGAAATTTACTTATGGCGATATCTGTTGTTGGATATAGTCACGACACACAGGGTAGTCAGAATTTCCTTGTTGGATTAAAACAACTGATAAAATATCACCTTGGTACCTATTTCAACGTGGTTTTAAATAATAAATATGTTGAAGAAAACCTCTACTTTGGCTCTTTCCTTTCTATTATTAAAGCTGCAAGTATATGGGGCTTAATTATTCATTCATATATTGGTCGTCGTCGCTATAGCGTGCCTTTAATCAGTATGTAAGAAATGACTATCCATGTGAGGGATGTGTCTTCTTTCTTTCAGTATTATAGGTGTACAATTTGTGTATATAAATTTCAAATCAATTTATACCTTGTGTAGGATTTCTATTCGTGAAAATTCTTGTCTCGTCAGACCTACAACTGTAAGTGTTAATTTAAAATTATGATTAGAGTTGGGCTGATATTGTTCATTCTTAATAAGAGTGCGTTGTCACGTTGAATCTTCTTTTGTTTCACTTCACATATAAATATAAATAATTATGTTTTTGCATTATAAGATTCAAATGTATAATGGATTAAATTTCTTAGGTCAGTTAAGTAATTCAGAAGTTTGGGTGAGGTTGTTGGAATGTATATTTGGTTGCAAAGAAATAAGTATAATATATATATATATATATATACACGTTGTATTTATGTCACCAATTTATCATTAGTATTTCCTCACAGTTATTTAATATTATCAGGTTAATGCTTCATCGTGATTGGTCATATCTTAGTGCAATTTATATTAATTCTATAATAGTAAATGAATAATAATGAATTATTCATAAAAGTATTATATGATCAATTTTGAAAAGGAAGGAGAAAACTATATCATCTCTATGTTATATGTTTTATAGTTAATGAATTATGTGCTATGTTTTTGCTTCAGCTGCCCAATATACAATTTTGAGTTCTATTAAATGTATCGTTGGATTAACTTGGAGTTAAGTACGTGAATAGGTTTGGAGACATTATACTCCAGATGTTGCGTCTAACAATATTAGCAATCCTCTTAAAAGAGGCATAGAAAATTGAGTTCGCTTCTTTTCTCATTGTGACTATTTGACTTAGTGATACATAGAGATGAAGGATCTTTTCCTCTTTGTTCAATGAGGGTTTGATGTCTCATTTCATCTGTAAAACACCAACTATAGTCGTTTATTTCTCTGTACCAGGTCAATATTATTTCAATCTTCGTTATGTAAAATTTCATGCTTGTAGGGTTTTTGTTTTGAATGTTGGTTACATCGTTTAGTAGCTGTCACTACTTATGTAAGAAGATATTGGATACGTTGGTATGGCATTGAAGCCAAACTTCACCCTTGACAATATCGACTTCATGATGCAAAGGTGTTATGTAAACATACCACAACTTTGGCTTTTCTCTTTAATATTATATCATGACGTTGGTATCTCTGTTAAGTTAATATGGGTTTGCTTTGTTTTTCTTACATGGGAAATATCCAAGTCAAACCGTATCGAAACCTCACTATTAACAACGAGTTATGTCTGATGTATATTCTCACGAAGCCAAGGTAAGGACATGGTTTGAATCTTTTATAGTTATTTTATCTTTGGTGATAACCCTTGCTATCTCTCTCTCTAAGTTTTCATTATATTCTTTTTTTGGTTTCTTGTAGGTAATAGTCAATGCCAACTTGGGTTCGTACCCAAGATAACTAGGTAACGAATCAATCAACCCAAGTATTGTAACTTCTTTATAAAAGAATTTATGAGCGCATTCGTTAGGTTACCCAACCTTGGAGGAAAGAGGTCGAAGCTCACCAGAACTCTACTATTAGAAAAGCAAGGCACAGACGTAATCCTCCTCAATGCAACCACATTTTCTCTTTCGTAAATCTTATCTGTAAATTTCTAGCTAGGTTTCTTAATTTTCTCTGAAATCCCATTTGAGTTCCCGGGTCTGGAGAAACTCCATTATGGTTGATACATTTTTCGTTTTCGTGATTACCAGGGAGTCATTAGTAATCTCTTATTTAAGATATTTTAATATTGTTTCTAGTAAACAAGAACTTTTTCATAGCTATGAACCCCGTCTATTATTTGTTCTCTGCACATAATTTCTAGTATAATCCCTGTGATAAATACTAAGGTTTTGTTTACATTTAAAATTAAATATTATCTCTACTAGAAATATTATCTCTGTCAAACCAAATCTATTTAGCTCTATTCCATGATTCATAATAATAAGATTTATAGTCTGAAAAACTATTAGTACAATATGGCACTCTTTAGCTTGTCAAACCAAATCTATTTAGCTCTATTCCATGATTCATAATAATAAGATTTATAGTCTGAAAAACTATTAGTACAATATGGCACTCTTTAGCTTGGAAACAAGGTTGCACAGTAATTACAAACCAAAAGTAAATACAAATATATATTTTCTTATTGTGTCATTTACAAACCAAAAGTAAATACAAATATATCTTTTCTTATTGTGTCATAGATACATACTACTAAAGATCAATTTACATAGTTCAGTAGAATACTAGAATGTCTACCCACATTATTTTTTTTCTATAATAAATAAATTTCTCTTAAGAATTTTGTAACAACTACCAACATATGATATAAGTAGACAAAGAACACATTTTCAAACTTTTTCTCTTTCTTTATACCAGAATAAATATTTTCATCTATATACTAAACCATTAATATCCAAATAAAAATATAGGTAATGAAACATATCTAAAAATATAGGTAATGAAACATATTTAAATGTTCTTTAAAACTGACTAGAGGAGAGAATTTCCTCCCAACCACTGTTGAACTATTGACCAATAGAGGGGGTGAGTCAATATTGCTTCCTGTTTTTAAAATTTTAACAATTATTAATTAATAAATTATTTAATAATAACAATTGATCAACACGAATGTAGTGAATACAAAAACTTAAATATAACAATAACAAGTACAAGTTACAATTGTGTGAGTGAAACCAATATCTCTTCTTATGTGCACCAACTCAAGGATACACCAATCCCATAGTTTTAGAACACCAACTCTAGGATGCACCAACTCCCTTGTTTCAGAGAACTAACTCTAGGAAGCACCAACTCCCTTTTTTCAGAGCACCAACTATAGAAAGCACCAACTCCCTTGTTTCAGAGAACCGACTCTAGGAAGCACAAACTCCCTTGTTTCCGAGGACCAAATGCATGAAGCAACAACTCTTTTGTGAAATAAGATTTAACATGTAGAGCACTGCAATCCTCCCTAGCTCCTCCCTACCACCCTTAATACATAAAATGTTTACATTTTATTTCTTGGACTTTTCTCCTTCTTTTGATATTCTAATATAGACTACACAAATCATTTCCTTCTTACCATTTTTCCCTCTTTGTATAGTCTCTCAACAGGTATATGATATGGAAACAATTTGTCTTTTTGTAAAAGAGAAAATTAACCAATGTGTGCTTTTAATAATAAAACATTGCACCTATTATTTAATTAAAACAAATGATGATTTTTTATGTTTATTGATTGATTTTAATTTAAAAAGGCATCCAAATGGGACAGTGAGTTTCTTACGAATATTCACTTGGTCAATTTCCCCATAAAATGTTTGAGGTGGATGGTACAAGAGTTTCTTTGAAGGAAACTTGCTGAGAGTTTTATACCATATACTTGGCACCGACTGTATTCTATTGAAGAACCATATTTGACCATTTCTTCTTGTATTTAGAGCACAATAACTTATTTTTGAGGTTTCATTGTAAAAATATTCCAATCATATCTTCATGAGGTGAACAAGACCTTCACATCTCTTCAATTGCTTCGTCTGTGAATGTGTAACATCCCGCTCTTGTGCACATCTCATCAGAATTATTCTTTGAGGACACTTGCATGCAAGTGATCTCGTCCATTATACGATTGACTGTTTTGATTATGCCTATGAGATGTTGTGGATTTGATGACATGTTATTTTTCTATATTTATATCGACGAGTGTTATTGATTGGGTTGTCCTGAGTCTGCATGACTATGGATGTTAGAGGATGCCGACAACATCGATGGATCTCCTTGGACTCTAGATCAAGTCACAAAGTGGACTGTTATGGTTTGGATGTTCTTGATATTATAGATGTGACATATGAATAGATATTATGATGTTGATTGTTATAGCTGACACATTTTTTTGATGGATGAATGTTGCGGTAGCTTGCTAACGAGACTCATATAGGACTAAAGGGGTCACGCATGAGAACTAGAGACATTGAGGGAGACGTGTGGAAACATCCCTGCCACAACCTACTAACACTTATGTCACGGATCGAATTGTAGGTTAACGATTGCCTAGTTTGATAAGACCCACGATGTTATGAGGGAAGAATGTGACAGTTGCTCACAATGATTCTAAGGGGCATGCAATAAGGCATGATCCTTATTCCTTATATGCCCTTAGTCTCACAGAATATCAGCTCATTGAGTATTGACACAAGGGATTGACGTCTACCAAATTCAGTCAAAAGGCAAGTGGCACCCTTGGAGAACGTAGTGTGTCTTGAAGGGCATGTCACACAAATCAAATTGAAAGAGGCGAGTGGCACCCTTGGAGCATGTAGTGGGTCCTGAAGGGAACATCGTGATTTTAACCATGGTAAGTTAACAAACCTAGTGCGTAGAAAACTATGCCTCCTTAGGACTTGGTCGGCCTTAAAATGAATGATGTGATGAGTAAAGTTTAATAACAAAATTTTCCCTTAAGAGATGTCGCCAAGCCTAGTGAATTTAAAAATTAGGTCTAAGAAGAACCTTTGAACAAAAAAATAAAAAATTAAACATGTAACAATAAGGGGGTAAATAAAATTCAAGCATTATAATTAAAGTAGAAATTTTAATAAAGGTTTAATTAATAAAATGGGTAATAAGTTGTTTTTGTCTAAACTTGCTAATTCTGAACTTAGTTATAAAAAGAGGAAACTTAAAGAAAAAGGGGAATGTCTAAATTAGAAGAGAATCTAGCCTTTGGAACTTTCTATTTGTGAACTCAACTAGGATTTAAGTAAGGAGGAGTATTATCGCATCTCGTTTGTGTAAGGTTACGCTGCCAGAATTTTATCTTGACTGAATTTCTCTTATGGGAGTTGGGATACCCAACTCGTATAACGAGTGGTAGCTCAACCTTGGTAGGTGAACTGGTAGCTAGCATTCTCTGCTATTGTGTGTGTGGCCCCTTTGCAGCTTCGGGGGCTCAGGGGGGAGAAGAGTACCCCTAGCGTTGGTTGGGAGCTACTAGTGGGGTCTCATTAGTTAGCGAGCGAGAGCGAGTAGGAGCTGGACGGAATGCAAGCGCGAGACAACGACTCCAGCTTCTTAGCCTTCGGTGACAGTACGCGTGTGAATTTGAATGGTAAATTAGTTCTTATTTTCAGCATATGGATATTGATTAATGTTTATCAATGCTCAGTTCTTAGATTTAAAAATGTTCAGATTGTTGATTCTAATATGCTCATATTGTTTGTCCTCAAATGTTCAGATTGGTTGCTTCAAAAGTTCAGTTCTTAGCTTTAAAAATGTTCAGCGTGTTTATTATAAAATGTTCAGATTGTTAGGTTTCCAATGTTTAGTTTGAAGAAGAAATTATAGTCATGTATGTTTTGTAAACGCGTTGACTCCATGGAGTTTTCTTCTTCCACCTTGTTACCTTACTCTCCCAATATGATTGCTCTCACGAATCCTGCACAATGATGATTGTTGGCGTAACTCTTCTTCTCAAAAGACACCACTATCATTTTCATCAAAGAGAAATTCTATGACTTCCTCCAAGTCCTTCATCTTATTTTGACTCGCTAACTATTGATCCCTAGCCCATGAGATTGTCAACTCTTTTATACTGTTCAATTTGTTAGAGAATGGATACATCCGAGAGTGATCATATTGTTAGGGATTCATACATAGTAGAGGAACCAATATCTCACTCAAATTTTCTCCAATTCTTTTTACGAGAGATAGGGAACTCTCATCATGAATCCCGACGTGATTAAATTTAAAGGGAGAAGGGGGTTTTGATCCAGCTCTTAACAAAATAAATCCCTTCCGAAACTTATAACATTATATTTAATAATTCTTTTCCTTCTCAAAACTCATCACTACATACCTTAGTAACATATGGTAACATAAACGAGACAACGTTCATCCTTATAAATTTACATTCAACAAAATACCGGACAAATTTTAGAGGGGATGAGCTATTTGAATGATAAAGGTAAATACTTCAAATAATTTTTAAGGCATTTGTATATCCTTCAACCAGTGTATTGTCGTTTTCCCACGTACTGTGAACAAACAAAAACTAAAACCAAAAATGGAAATATTGAGCCCACACAAAACTCTATGACATTTGATCGCAAGAATTATGAAAAACTGCTCAGTTTGACTCTATTGATTGGATTTACATCGCAGTATACTTGTTCTGGTTGAAAGAGAAATAGTTAGTAATTCTATGATGACCATAGCTGGAATATAACGCTCACCAACCATATCCATGTGAACTCCATTGTGCTTTTCAACTTTTCCTTTCTTTGCGCAGCCTTGAATTTTGTTCTTCCCTCTTTCATCTCATTTTGCTACCCAGCGGTTTACCCAAGTTGAGAATAGGATTCGACAGTGGCGGTTTCCTTGTTTTACATTCTGAAACTCTGAGTAAACGACAGTGGAAGTTTCTTGGGTTTTTTTTAATGCACTTTGATTACTGACAGTTGGAATTTTAAATACTACCCAATCCGCATATTCTGAGCGAATGGAATTGAAACTTATGTCTATAATTGAATGCATGTCGATTCTGCTTGGTGAATTCCAGTTACCGTCAGTAGGCAAATTTTAGCTTTTATCTAAATCAAATTATCTGAAGTAGTTGGCAAGTGGCGGTTCCTTGTTTTATAATGAATTTGAATTTCTCTGAGATGGAAAAGTTTAATATTGTCTAATCCGTGCTTTCTGAGTGACGACAATCAAATTTGGTGTCTATATATTTAAATGTCCAGTGATAATTTTGATGCATTTCTTAATTACCGGAGGGGAACGAACGACGTTCTAAACGGACCGTAGAACGTGACTTATACCTTGTTTAGTTACACCGAGATTTAATTATCATTGGAATATAATTTCTGAGAGATTCCTTGGTTAAACATGCCAAGATTTTTAATAACCCCTTAAATAATTACACAAAGATTTTATTATAAGTACACAAAATTTAATTAATCACACAGATATTGTAAATAATTTCACTGAGATTCCCTGTTTATTATTACTGATATTATAAATACCTTATGTTCTAAGTATTCATAGAATCATAACGTTTGCATGCCTAACTGTACTCACAATGGCAGACAATTTTCAATTTAAAGTTATTTAAACGGTGGTTTCAGCATTTGCGCGATTTTTATCATTAATTAAATTGATATATAAAGTGTGTTAATTCCTTTGTTGATAAATTCTTGTATATATGGTACCCTTTTTTATGTAAGTTGCAAGATGTGTTAAGTCACATGGGTGAATGATGTAAAGGGGGGTGATAATGTATTGACCTTAATGGAAAACAAACATAATGAGGAAGGGTTTATAAGGTTGCTAAGGAAATAAGGATTTTCCGAAGTTTTAACTCAAGGATTGTAGAGCTAGAGTTGTAGTTATTACTTAGACGTTGTACAAATGGACATGTTTATAATGTATATGATGATTACCCTTTTTATTAGTTAATTGTTTCCACAACAATGTAATCATTTAATTATGAAAATTGTGGATATTCCCTTTTTATTAGATAATTGTTTTACAATAGTTTTAATTGGTTAATTATCATCATTACGATTATCGCTTTACTAGTGGATAGGTTCTATAGAGAGACCTAAATTGGAATAGATTGAATCATTGATTTTGTTTTGTAATTAAGGTTGGACTTGTTTGTAATGTTTAATGTGATTGTCTCTTGCTCACCGAGAAGGTTCTCGTTACTTGTGTCATTGATGTTGTTTTGTTTGGTTGATGTGGATGCCCTTTTAACTTAGTAGGCGTGGTCTTGCTTGTGTTAGGTGGGATGTAGACACCTCCTTGTTCCTCAGAACAATCGCTAGCCTTGAGACCTTAAATGGTCAAAATCGATGGGAACCTGGGCTTGAGCGTTACTTATGTGTCCTGGAGGTCCTAACCTTGCAGGGTAGGACGGGTGGGTACTCATTTATTTATTTTTCGTTTGATTGATTGTCGTATGTTGCTTCGAGTTGCATGATGTGTTATTATGCTAGGTCGTTATGTTTGTATGTTACCTGAATTACGTGCGTTGTGTTTGTCGTCACTTTGCAATGATTGACTATTTTTCATTGTTACCTTCCTGCTTAAAAAAAAAAATGTACTTTTTATGCGTCACATGTTGTCATAACGATGGGGGTCGTTACATATGGTATCAGAGCCGATACAAGCCACAACTTGGGATCACTACAACTTCCATTGATTTAGTACTTGAATATAAAATGTCGCTAATTAAAATTGATTGTATTTGTGCAAGTAATAATAGTTAGAGGATGTCGCAGAGGCAGACAACGTGGTGATAGGGAAGGAGGCGTGACACCCCCAGTAGCATCCACGTCCTAGGGGTCTAACACCCAGGGAGACGAACAGGTTGTCGGGTAGGAACATATAGCTATGGGTGATGTGGTTGGGCTGATGAGGTCCTTTTAGAGGATGCCATAGGGACCGATCAACCGTTTGTATAGAGATGAGGCCAGGCCGCAGGTACCTCCTGAGGGTCCACTACACGCCCCATTCGGTATTGGTAGCATTCACTGCGAAGTCGAGAAGGTCAAGTTTCCCGAGTTCTTTGGTGCCCCGGACGACGCAGTCGTAGAGGCATTGTTGGAGAATATGTCGATGTGCTTTGCGCTTCACGACTATACCTCTAACATGAAGGTCTGCATGGCGGCCTTTCAATTGAAGGGGAACGCTCTTTTAGAGTGGAAGATGCTCTTGCCGTAATTGAGCATGGAAGTGGAAGACGTGTCATGGGAACTGGTCAAGGAACGGTTCTGGGAGACGTATCTATCTAAGGAATTCATTGAGAATCACCTTAATGAGTTCAATGCCTTACGATAGGGTGGTCATACGGTTCCTGAGTACGAGGCCCACTTCATGGAGCTGCTTTGGTATGCTCCACACCTTAATACCGAGAAACTTAAGGTCAACAAGTTCGTGTTCGACCTTAATGTTAGGATTCGTGAAAAGGTGAGGATTTTGATGCCTCAAACCTTCCATGATTCTGTCCAGAATTCCCTCATAGCAGAAGAGGATCTTATCATCATGGGTCAGAGCAGGACTCCAGCGAGACCAGTGGGACAGGAATCATCTCGTGCGCAACAACATCAGACACCAGCTAGACATTCACTAGGATATTGTGGCATCCAGAGAGGATCCAGTTTAACTATACCTTGGAAAACAATGCCTCAACAATGAATACCTTATAAAGGACCACAACACCAACAACAACGTCGACTACAACAACAACAATTTACGCTTGTTCTGCAGAACAAACCAGGGTTCGAGGCTGGTGGGACGTTAGCTTATGCTTCATGTATTAGGAGTACTGGACCGAAGAAAGGGTGTTGGACATGTGGAGAGCCACATTACGAGTGTCACATCCCATTTGAGAGGACCAGAGCATCTGGATCAGCCGGACCCACTACCGTGGGAGATTTGGGAAAGGCCCATCAGATTCATGCAATGGTGAACAATCGCCAGGCAGAGCATCAGTCGACTATTCTCGAGATGTCAGGTATCGTCGCTAACCAAACCCTTAGTATTTTTATAGATCCAGGTGCTATAGAGAGTTTTATTTATGCTGCAACGCTAAAAATAATTAAGGTAAAGGAAGTCGAACATGACGAGTCCAACTTTGTAGAAATGACTTTGGGAGCCAAAAAAAAGGTTGGAGGGAAGGTGACCGGCTATAGCCTTAACCTAGGAGATTTTGTCACAAGGGACAACTTGTACATCATGATCTTAGGGTATTATGACATCGTAATCAATATGGACTGGTTGGAATCGCATGATGTGATACTCAACTATAAGACAAAAGGGTTGAGCTTGGTCGATGACGATGGACAAAGATGCATGATTGTAGGTCAGAACCAGGTAGTCTCCCTAAGGTTTGTCTCTTCCCTACAACTACGGAACATAATGCGTAAGGGATGTAAGCTATATGTGATCCTTGCATTAAATGATGAGGGCATAGCAGAAGGTCTAGAAAACCTTCCGATGGTATGAGAGTTTGTGGATGTTTTCCCCGAGGAGTTACCTCAGATGTCATTGGAGAGGGAATTATAATTTACCATTGACCTAAAACTAGGAACTGAACCAATAGAGAGAACACCTTATTGGATGCCGACCCCTAAGTTACAAGAGTTGAAAATGAAACTGAAGGATTTGTTGGACCTAGGAATTATACGTCCAAGTGTGTCAAATTAGAATTAGACTATTATTTTCATATCGAATAAGGATGGGTCATGGATACTTTCAATTGACTATCTATAAATTGAACAAGGCAAAAATAAAGAATCTGTATCTGTTCCCAAGAGTTGATGATCTGTTTGACCATATTAAAGGTGTGACTATATTTTCAAAGGTCAACTTGAGATTAGGGTATCAACAATTCTGAGAACCATTAGTAGAACTACATTCCTAAGACCACCTTAAAGATGAGGTTTGGACATTACAAAGTTACTATTTTTACGTTTTGATTAATGAATGCCCTAGGAAATTTATGATTTTGATTAATGGGGTGTTCCGTGAGTACATGAGTTTGATGAATGGGGTGTTCCATGAATACTTTGACAAGTTCATCCAAGTATTCATTGACGATATTTCGATTTACTTTGGGGCGATGGAGGAGCATGAAGAGAACTTGCACATGGTACTATAGTGTCTACGAGAGAACAATTTTTTTGGGAAGCTATCAAAATGATCGTTTTATCAATAGAAGATTCACTACTTAGGGAATTTCATCTTCGACAAAGGTATCATTATGGATACAGAAAAGGTCGAGGCTATTATGGAATGTCCTGTGCCAAGGAATGTCCCAAAAGTGTGTAGCTTCATGGGTTTAGAGAGATATTATCGATGGCTAGTCGAGGGTTTTTTGAAGATAGAAAATCCAATCACAGAATTGCAGAAGAAGAACAAGAAGTTTGTTTCGACCAAAAAATGTGCGGAGGCATTTCATAGGCTCAAGGAGATATTGAAGAGAGTACTGATACTAAAGGCCCCTGGCATGGACGAGGATTTATTGGTATGCACTGACGTATACAAGGAAGGCTTAGGCAGAGTCTTGATGCAAAACGGTCGATTGATTGCTTACATCTCTGGAAAGTTTAGAAGGCATGAGGAGAACTATATGATGCAGGATTCAGAGTTGTTAGCTATTGTTTATGCCTTGATAGTTTGGAGACACTACCTTATAGGATGCAAATTTAAACTAAAAATGGGCCACTGTGGTTTACAGCACATCTTTACGCTAAGAGACTTGAGCACGTGACAACGATGTCGGTCAAAATTGCTTAGCGAGTAAAATTTTGAGCTTACTTACATAAAAGGAACAATGAACAGAGTGGTTGATGCGTTGAGTCAGAGACCAAGCATATTTTCAATGATTCATCTTCAGACGAATCTACGTGAAAATATTCTAACTTTACAGAGCGACGATGATTGGTACTAAGATTTGAGGGATTTACTATGGACAACGACAAATTATTGAGATTTAAAAGTCAAATTTACGTATAGCCCAATGACGAGTTGAGGATTTTAATCCTTAATGAGGCTCATAGAGTAGTGTACATGGGTCATCCTGGAGTCATGAAGATGAGGGAATACCTTAAACCCTTATTCTTTTGGAAAGGAATGAAGGCAGACATAGTCAACTATGTGGAAATATGTCTAGAATGTCAACAGGTTAAGGATGAACATAGACATCCGGAAAGCTTAGTACAACCACACGCTACTCCAGAATTGAAATGGGAGGTCATTTCGATAGATTTCATTGTTGGATTGCCACTAACGGCAAGGAGACATGACTCGATTTTTGTGGTAGTACACACTTTGATGAAGAGTGCTCATTTTGTTCCTATGCGTACGACGTATCAGGAATCTAACATAGCTAGAGTGTTCATTAGTGATATAGTGAGGTTGCATGGCATGCGTATGAGGATTATATCCAATCGAGGATCGGTGTTTACAGAACGATTTTGGACTAGTTTCCAAGAGGCTTTGGGAACCCAACTTAACCTTAATACCGCATATTACCCGGAGACAGATGGGAAGATCGAAAGAACAAACTAAATCTTGTAGGATATGTTTTGTATGTACGTGATGGACCAACAAAAGCGTTGGGAAGATTTCTTGTCACTGGTATAGTCTGCATAGAACAACAGTTATCAAAGAATCATTAATAATGTGCTATTTTAGTTTCTTTACGAGCGACCGTGTCAGACGGTTTTGAATTGGGATCGGCTTGAGGATAGGGTCCTCGTGGGGCCAGAAGCGATCCATTAAATGGAATATCAAATGAAAACTATAAGATAAAGGATCAAGGAAGTGCAGGATCGACATAAGACTTATGTCGATGTGCATTGTGTTGACCGTAGTTATGAAGTTAGTGATCGAGTCTTCTTGTAGGTGAAACCCCATAAGAGTTATATCAAGTTTGGAAAGGGTGCTAAAATCTATCCTAGGTTCATGGGACCCTTCGAGATTATGGAAATGAAAGGGCCCGTTCCCTATCGACTATCCTTGCCTGATTCTTTGAGGCATATGCACGATGTTTTTCACGTATCTGTTTTGAGAAATTATGTTAGTGATCCTACACATGTTATTGACATGAGTTCCTTGCAGGTATCAGACGAGGGTGCGCTCATGGCAGAGCCAATATGCATCCTGGACCATCGCATTCGACAATTACGATGTCGAACAATAGATCATGTCAAGTTCTAGTGGGACAACTATAGTCTGAACTCAGCGACCTGGGAAGACGAATATGATATGCGTCAACAATTTCCATTTTTCTTTAACAGCTAGACATATGATAGTGTGATACACTTTATTTCGACACTTATATACTGTGAAACTTCGGGATGAAGCTTAAAAAAAGAGGGGGTGTATGTAAAGTCCCGCTCTTGTGCACACCTGATCAGACTTATTATTTGAGGACACTTGCATGCAAGTGATCTGATCCATGATATGATTGGTTGTTTTGATTACTCCTATGAGATGTTGTGGATTTGATGAAATCTTATTTTTCCATCTTTAAATCGACACGTGCTATTGACTAGGTTGTCTTGAGTGTGCATGACTCTAGACATTACAAGATTCTGATGACATTGATGGATATCCTTGGACTCTTGATCGAGTCAAGGAGTGGACTGTTATGGCTTGGATTTTCTTGATATTATATATGTGACATATGACTAGATATTATGATGTTGATTGTTATAGCTGACACATTTTGTTAATGGATGAAGGATGACGGTAGCATGATAACCAAACTCACATAGGAGTAAAGTGCTCACGCACGAATACTAGAGACATTAAGAGAGAGGTGTGGCAACAACCCTGCCATAACCTAGTAGCACTACCTGTAAGGGGCGCGCAATAAGACAAAGTCCTTATTCCTTAGAGGCCCTTAGTCTTACACAAGATCACCTGACAAAGTATTGACTCCAGTGATTTTACATCTACTAAATTCAGTCAAGAGGAGAGTGGCACTCTTGGAGAACGTAGCGCGTCTTGAAGGGCACGTTGTGAAAATAAAACATAAAGAGCCAAGTGACACCCTTGGAGCACATAGTGCATCCTAAAGGGCATGTCACGATTTTAACCATGGTAAATTAATAAACCTAGTGCCTAGAAAACTATGCCTCCTTAGGACCTGGTTGACCTTAAAATGAATGATGTGATGAGTAAAGTTTAATAAAAAACTTTTCCCTTAAGAACTATCACCAAGCCTAGTGAATTTAAAACTTAGGTGTAAGAAGAACCTTTGAACAAAAAAAAAACTAATAAAACATGTAACAAGAAGGGGGTAAAGAAAATTCAAGAATTATAATTAAAGTAGAAATTTTAATAAAGGTTTAATTAATAAAAGGGGTATTTGGTTGTTTTTGTCTAAACCTACTAATTCTAAACTATAAAAAGGCGAAACTTAAAGAAAAGGGGAAACTTAAAGAAAAAGGGGAATGTCTAACTTAGTAGGGAATCTAGCCTTTGAAACTTTCTATTTGTGAACTCAACTAGGCTTTAAGTAAGGCGTAAGTCATTTAAGAATTGTAAGGGAATAAAGGGACACCAAGGAGCATTTTTAGGAACGCTTTTAGGTGGGTGAAGGAAATAGGTAAATTTAATTAATTAATAAAATTGATTTTCTCGTACAACTAACGGATCGAGTGACATGTGTACGGGGGAGGTTTGTCCTAATTAAATTTAATAAAAAGAATATAATGAGGGTTTGGGAAACTAATCACTAGAAAAATCCATAAAAATCATGGTGAAGGAGGATTATTATCACGCCTGGTTTGCGCAAGGTTATGCTACCGAAATTGTATCTTGACTGAATTTCTCTTGTGGGAGTTGGGATACCCAGCTTGGATAATGATTGGTAGCTCAACCTTGCGAGGAAAGATAGGAGCTATAATTCTTTGGTATTATGTACATGGCCCCACTACGGGTCGGGGGGCTCATGGGGAAGAAGAGTACCTGTAGCATTGGTTGGGAGGTACCTGTGAGGCCTCATTGGTTAGCGAGTAGGAGAGAGCATGAGATGGATGGAGTGCAAGCGTAGGACAATGAATTTGGGTTCTTCGCCTTCGATGACAATATGCTTGTGAATTTGAATGGTAAATTAGTTCTTATTTTCTGCATATGGATAACGATTAATGTTTATCAATGTTCAATTCTTAACTTTAAAAATGTTTAGATTGTTTCTTCTAAAATGCTCAGATTGTTTTTCTTCAATTGTTCAGATTGGTTGCTTCAAATGTTCAGATTTGTTGCTTCAAAAGTTCAGTTCTTAGATTTAAAAATGTTCAGATTGTTACTTCTAAAATGTTCAGATTGTTAGGCTTCCAATGTTCAGTTTGAAGAAGAAATTATAGTCATGTATGTTGTGTAAACGCGTTTCCTCCCTGGAGTTTTCCACTTCCACCCTATTACCTTACTCTCCCGATATGATTTCTCTAACCAATCCTACACAATGATGATTGATGTCGTAACTCTTATTCTCAAAATACACCACTATCGTTTTCATCAAAGAGAAACTCTTTGGATTCCTCCAAGTCCTTCATTTTCTTTTGAGTTCCTAACTATTGATCCCTACCCCATGAAATTGTCAACTCTTTTATACTATTCAATTTGTTAGAGAATTGATACATCTGAGAGTGATTATATTTTTAGGGAATTGAAACATAGTAGAGGAACCAACATCTCAGTCAAATTTTCTCCAATTATTTTTACAAGAGATATGAAACTTTCACCATGAATCCCGACGTGATTAAGTTTAAAGGGAGAAGGGGGTTTTGATATAGCTCTTCAAACTGTGACAAAGTAGGCACATGGTTGGACAGTCCTTCTGAAACTTATAACATTATATTTAAGAATTCTTGTCCTCAAAACTCATCACTACATACCTTGGTAAGACATACCACACAAATTTCATGCCTATAAATTTACATTCAACAAACTACCAGACACATTTTAGAGGGGATGAGATATTTGAATGATAAAGGTAAATACTTCAAATAATTGTTAAGGTGTTTCTATATCCTTCAACCAGTTGATTGTCATTTTCACATGTATTGCGAACACACTAAAACAAAAAATGACAAGATTGAGCCCACAGAAAAGTCTATGACATTTGATCGCAAAAATTATGAACAATTGCTCAGTTTTACTCTATTCAATGTATTTACATTGTAGTATACTTGTTCTAGTTGAAAGAGAAATAATTAGTAATTAGATGATGACCATAGCTGCAATATAACGTTGACCAACCATATCCATGTGAAATTTGTTTTTCTTTTCAACTTTTCCCTTCTCTTTGCAGCCTTGAATTTTGTTATTCCCTCTTTCACCTTGTTTCGCTACCCAACAGTTTACCGGATTTGAAAGTAGGATTCGACAGTGGTGGTTTCCTTGTTTTACATTCTAAAACTATGAGTAAATGACAGTGGAAGTTTCTTGGTTTTTTTTTTAATGAACTTTAATTACTGACAATTGGAATTTTAAATACTAACCAATACGCAGATTCCGAGCGAGTGGCATTGAAAGTTATGTCTATAATATAATGCATGTCAATTCTGCTTGGCAAATTTTATCTTTTATCTAAATTGAATTATCTGAAGTAGTTGGCAAGTGGCGGTGTAGTGTACCTCAAATTTACCATAATTTTTTTTTCTATGGGACATTAATCTCCAACTTCATTTTATATATTCATTGTTCAAAGGAGATAGTATTCATTCCTACTATAAATCTATGTGAGGTATCTTATGTTCTGTCTATCACATGATACCATTCCACATCGGTCAGACTTACTTTGGATAGGAAAATTTATATGGATAATTCACCAAAATCATAGCAATTCCCTTGGTCTCAAATCTACTCATATCTCTCTCTCTTTGTATATATATATATATATATATAGTAGTCAAGAATAAGACTTATAGTCCTAATCTCTCCTTAAACATAAGTTTTTCTATGTTTCTGCGCAAGACTATTTAATTTGTCCTTGAAATGAAACTCATGTACCACTTATAAAGCCATGGGATTGGGACTATTTCCCATATTTGAATGCAAAAGGCTTAGTAAAATGCGATTGGAATCATTTGTGTGGTTCAATTCTTAAACACATTTTCTCTACAAACTCATCGTGGTTAGCGATCTTCCAGTCATCAATTAACTAAAGGTTTGGGTAACGAACTTCATGCTAAATATCATTTGGCTCTAACTTAACTGAGTGATGTCTCAACGAAGTCTCATCTGAACGGTATGCTAACTGCAATTATACAACTCGAGTAAATGAGTTCCAACTAGTCAAGTCACTGAGGGAATGTTTACCTCTCAAAAGGAGTTAAATCTCTTTGCACCTGTCATTAATGGGGTCCTGTGTGGGCGAGTTTTGATGGTTTATATTGTCCTTTCCTCCAACCTAACCATGCCAAATATGCCCCATCACATGTCCAGACCCACCATTGTACCCTCAACATTTATTCTGCATCGTAATAACTACTCTTAGGGTTAAGAAAATTTTCATTTTGTCATTGTGAAGCCCCCGAGATGGCTCTGCGTGTTATTTCTCAACAGATGGATCTGTGTGTTATTTCTCAGCAGGGGAGACTGTTGATGTGGAGGTCATTACCCAGTCGAATAGACAACATAACCGCCCTCCCTGGTAAGTTTTTAGATGCTATTGTATTCTAAATGATAGAGTGGAACTTCGAAAGAATCGTTACAGTGAGAGCGATATCCATTCTGTAACTCTTGTTATAATTTTTAAGTTAAATACTCCCTTATAATTATTCCTTGAAAACTTTCCGGGTTAATCCCACTCCTGGAGAAAGTTGTATTATTCGATTGTTTCTTTCTCAAGCTCTCTGAAAGTCTTGGCATTCCATCTCTTGTTCTGATTCAGAGAAATTTTCACCTGCATAGTTTCCTCGTGTGTATTTTAAATCCTAGGGTTTCATTATTTCCTATTATCGCTATTCTTTGCAGACCCTCGATTGATGTATGACAAGGCCTAATGTTGAGTCTTCGTGAGGCTATGCAGGGTTCTTGTTGAAGTGGAATGTTCTTTATGTGTTGTAGCATAAAACATTGCATTTTCTTTATTTTCTTTGTAAGGGATGAATCCATCCTTCTGTAGTTTCATCAAACCCTTACCTGGTTCTTACGCATATACTTATTTCTTCATGTCTATTACATTCATGTCCTGTGTCATTAAAATGTGACCTCTGTGGTGTTCGAATAGTCCATTAGAAAATACCCTATGACATATAATGTTTTGAATTTGTAGAAATCATTGCCATTATGGTGGTTTGCGATTACTATACACCTTTTGGATTCAGTAGAGTGATATCTTTGTATTTACTATTGATTTATTGGTACTCTCTGCAATTTGGCTCAGGAAGAGTTTAAATTCAAAATTTAGATATATCCTCAGTTATGCATGTAACGTCTACACTATGTGCTCATCCTGCTCGCATGGCATGTTTTAAACAATTTATATGTTAAATGTTAGCACTGTTGATTATTTCATTTTGTAAGCAATTGAATTATATGATTTGGTACCAACACTAATGATGGGACCCTGTTGATGCAAGGGTACCGATCAGGAATACTTGGACCACCCTCCCCTCAGACCGGGACATTTAATAAATTGGAACGCGACAAGGGAAGGATGCCAGACTCTAGGCATGAGTTAAGTATCATTTCAGAATGAACTATTACCATCATTCATCATTCTGTTGAAAGTTTTGTTAGTTTTACTTTCGTATATTTTACTAATGTGTACAATGAGAAATATTTGTAGGGGTGTCAACCACATAAGGTTCTGAATGCCAATTCCTATCATTCTCGCAAAAGGTATTCGGGTTCCGTGCACAGTACCTATCAGACTTACCTTTCCAAGTTCTATAAATGAGGATCAAGGCTCTGTTCAATTTTATCGTTAGTAAAAGAAGTTTTGTCTCGATTTCTTGTATCGGTTGGTTAAAGGTAAACCCTATTTTTATGTCGAAAAGTTATTGTTGGAAGAGAACACAATACTTGTGTGAGGTTGGATTTATATTATAAACTTTAAAGGGTTTAATCCCTGTACTCTTTTTCTTGTATACTTGTAATTGAAATACCAGGGTTAGTGAATTTAAATCCTGCCTAAATGGTATTACAGTTCTTCATAATACCTAGACTGTTTATAAGAAGGCATGTCAGCCTATATATTTCTAGAAAAATATGTTTCCCCAATTTCTGTTTTGTTACTTCTGTATTGTTATATTCAGAGGCTTCATTATGGTCAAATAGAACTATTATTTCTTTTAATTCCTATTTATCTTTCCAGAATTCCTGTGAAGGATAAATAGAATATTTGTCTTCTATTATATTTGAACACTGTTGGAGTTGAACTTGGAAAAACCTATAGGAATTCATATAGGAAATTAACTTACAACCTTCTGGAATTTGTATTTATTCAATTTGAATCTCGACGAAATAAAAAATAGAATATTTAAACTTCTCTACATGAACTAGGTATACATAATTCTAAATAATTACATATATGTTGGGTATGTGTTATATTCTTTGCACGAGTACTAGTGTTTGAGCGTCTGCGTCGGGCGTGCAGGGGGGGGAGCCCCTCATGCGGGGGTTCGGGGGCAACGCCCCCGAATTTTTTTTTTCGGGACGACATATTTCCACCGGGACGACATATTTCTGGGATGACATATTACCGGGACGACATATTTCCGGGACCACATGATATTAGGTGGTTTTTTGGCACAAGGTTTTTTGTTGATGGTTTTCTATTTCCGGTTAAGGAATTAGGGTTTTGGACTAATCCAAGTCATTGGGTTAGGGTTTTGGATGCCGCTGGATCCTATATGTGTATTGTATTGTAAACAATGTAACACAATGTACGAATATAATATATGCTAGTTTTTCCCGGTTTGGGTTTCCAGGTGAAAAAAAATCTCTGTGTAATGTTTGTATTTTCCATTGTATATTTTCTGTTCTTTTCTGAATATCAGTTTGTAGTAGATATTTTACAAGGTTAGAATTTACAATGTACATAACCCTATGCGAATGTTTATTCTTGCCATGCATCGATATTGTAACAATGTTATTACTCTGTACAATTCATTGCAGTAAAATGAAAATGTATAAATAATTGGTTCTTGTATACCCTTCAGTATTTTTGAAGTCAAAGATGCAGCCAAAAGACTCCTTTGAATTGATTTTATTGTACTTATAAAAAGAAAAACAAGATTACTACTATTTGAAATTGGAAATCGATCTGATTTTGTTCAAACTATAAGTATGCTAGTGTACTCACAAGGGTTCTGATTATACTCATAACTAGTATATATATGTATATATATACATGCATCTTTATTCTAAACATAAAATCAACACTGGTAGGGGTTTAATCTACGCCTGTTCCATCATTTGTAGTTTAACTCTCAACCATAAATTACATAGTATTATGCTAGTTCTACTCTTCTAGTAATTTGCATMAAAACGATTCTTAATTAAATGAAATTCAACAGAAGTAATTCAACCAGTACTATATAGATGTATTTTGATAGTCATTCAAAACAAGAGATATATAACCACAAAAGAGTAGGTGAACATATCTGAACAAGTTCGCTCGAAGACAAAGGGAACAACCACGTTCCTCCCAACCTTAGAACAAAATAGCCAAAGTCACTTGTTCCATTCACCCCCTAGCTTGACCATGAATCCATGAGGGAAAACTCAGAAATCCACCTCAGGAATAGTCATTTAGTATCAGCCACTTATCCTTGCCTCACACTCAGAAATTGGTGTTCATAACAACAAGAGGTAAAAAAATTCCCCAGCATACTCGGCAACGTCTTTCCTCCTTGCATATGTTATATATCCACAAGAAAAAGTGCCTAGGTCTTTTTCCCTTTGGGAATGTTCATAGATTTCCAAATCCCTGACTTTTAGGGGCTGCCAAAGGCCAAATTCTTGATTTTCCACTTGTAACAGTCAGCCCTGATATAGTTCCAACATGTTCCCCACTCATGGAGTCATGGTCGGTTGATTTTTACATGGATGTTCCATTTGTCCTCCAACAATAATTATAAAATATTTTGTTTCATACAAGTGTCATAGCCAAGTAGTTAGTTGGGTCAAATCAGATCTCTGCCAAACAATCATAATCATTAATTACAATTAACCAAATTTGGAATTTGGAATATCCATAAATGGAAAAAAAAATTCCAATTTTGAATTTACCAAAAACAGAAATAATTTCCCAAGAATTTCAAACTTTTAAAATAATTTATTTTTGGGGATGTTACATCCTTTCCCCCTTCAATAAAATATTGTCCTCAATGTTCGTTCCTTTCTTGTAATGGGATTGGATGAGATTTCTACAAATCTCCCTCCAACTCCCAAGTGGCCTCCTTCAGGATAAAGTGCTTCCATTTGATGTAGACGCCTCGATGCTCTAGCACGTCCGCTCACAGGATCGATCAATCATTTCATGAGCCGAAGTGGCTCTTTCGATTCCCTGCTGGAATCTCTGATGAAAACCTGATCCACAAGTCCTTTATTCACCTACACGGCTTTCTGCATTCAGCCGTGAACTCCCCGACTAAATTTCAGGTTTCGGGGTTTCGTGATCCTTGATGTCACGAACCTCTGTCCTCACAATCTCCCGATCATCGATCTGCCGATACGAAACTTTACGCATTACCCTCCTAGCTAAGCTCTTGGTCCATGTGACCACTATCTCACAAGACCACAGCCTTGTCTCCTATCAGGGTTTCGGACATCGCAATGCTGAAATGCATAAACCCCTTGTCCACAGGAATCCCGATATCCCGATCCACGATTTCCTGATGTGGCTCTCCTATCAGGACCTTTTCTGAAGGATTCGATCGCTGCCACGCGTCCTCTCAAGATGGACGGTCATGATCGCCTCTCGTGATTTTCGCGACTTCTGATGTCCCAGGTGCCTCGTTTTCAGGACTCGCGAAATGCCGAACTCTGATGCTCCGATTCGACCTTCTATCGGGACTTCTCCCGATAATCCCGATCTCCACCACGTGTCCCCAACTGATGGATGGCCCTGATCCAATATCATTGTTTCGGAGGTTTCAATGCTCCGGACATAAATCCTCTATCAACTCAAAACCCCGGTAGCCGATATACCGATGGGTCGCTCGATCTCCTCTACGTGTCTCCTCAAACGGACGGTCCAGATCATTTCCGGGACTTTTCCCATGGAAATCCCCGATCTCATGTCCTGGTGACTCCCGATTTCAAAAAAGTCGATAGCCCGATGCCTATCGAGACTTTTGCCTAGCGTGAGAAGGGTTAAACCCCGTGCACCTCTTGTCCAATCCGACGGCTGACGGGATTTCTGAATGAGATCCAACGGCTCACGATCTCCCCCTTCTATGCGCTTCTCCTGCCTCATTCCTGGACGTGAAAAACCTTCCAACGGTCCAGATCTTTTTCGGCTATTCCAACAGCCGATGCTGCTCCCTCCTGAGCTGCTGCACTTTATTCCCAGCCTTGGGAAAATTCACCAAAACTCAAAGGCCTCAACCTTTTTCCTCTTTTTCCTCTGCGAGCTCTACGAATTCGAGTCTTCGCTTGTGCTCTCAATAACGTTGTTCCTCCTAATCTTGTTCCTTTCGAATCCTTGAAGGATTCTTCAACTCATGCACCTTTGTAGAGTCTTTACGCACACACAGTGTTGTCTCTCCTAAGCTTCTCAACACTCAGACCCCTAAGGGATTTTATCCTTCTTTCTTCTCCCTTAGATTGAGAATGCTTGGATGCCCTCCTGGCTATCCTTCTGCTCAAGCAACTTCTTGATGAGTTTGCAGGGTGTTCAACAACCCTATGAAGATCCCTTAGTGGATTCTTCCTCTAAATACATAACTCAAAGTGTTCTCTTCTCTTCTCTGTTCCTGTCTCCATAATGTTTCTATGCCCACCTGGTAGAGTATCTTTCCCCAGAACTTCCAGCAGTTCTGTCCTCTTCTCCTGTGCACCTATGCACCCGCTCAATGCTCACCTGGCAGAGCTCTCAGAATCCTCAGTTTTTCTGGTTCTTCTTCCTAAACTCACAACAGAGTTCCATCCTCTGTGCACTCCTTGTACTGGCTCAATGCCCACCTGGCAGAGCTTCATAGAACTCCTCAGAGATTCTGTCTGCAACTCTGTTTCTCCTACACAGCCTTGCCTCCAAGGTGTTCAACAACCTTGAGGTCTTCGTCGAGTTGTTGATTCCAGTCCTGTGTCACAGCACGTCCTTGTCTGACTCTGTAGAGTTCAAAAGTGCTTCAACGCACTGGTGTTCAGAGACCGCAGTACTCTGTGATGCCCTTCTAGCATGAAACCTCAAAGACCTTCCCCTGAAATTAGACACACTCCTACAAATGAAAACCTACAACATACATCTACAACATAATAGAACACTCACAGACCTCCAGATAACACAGAAATACATGCAGGAAAAACTGCTTTTGTTTATATTAAATGGAAAATGCCTGTTTTTACAAGGTGTTCATGAGCACGACCTGTAACAAGGTCTTAGATCCTTCTCTTCTTCTCTCTACACGTAGACTATCCCACAACTAACTTCTTCACTACTACTAAAGAGATACTATCGATCTTTTTACATGAGGGGGATCTTAGAGCTCTTCCCTCCAATCTACCTACCCTATTCCATTACATTGAATGGGTTGTCTAGTCCAGCATCTGGATCTAGATCTCAACCTTACAAACATAAAATTCCTATCTTATATACAGCTTGTGCAAAGGCACGACTTCACAGCTCAACAACTTAATCTTTTAATTACATTGAATTCAGATTTTAAATGAGGTTGCGCCTCTCTTCACCACACGATTTGAAATCGCTAACGTGGTTGGCTGGATGACTGGCTGATGTGGAGAGATGCTCCTGCATCATAATCCTCAGCTGCAAAATTCATGAGCTCCTTCTCATGAGCTTTCCATCTCTCAGCTTTGGAAATCCTCTCGGATCCCAAATCATCCTCTGGAGTTGTTCATCCACTCCATCTTGTTGCTGCTGCTACTGCTTCTGCACTGCTGCTGCTTCTCCTTCTTCCTTTCTTCTCAGCTGCTCTTTGTTGGCAGTCCTTTCTAACCCTAACATCAGCCTTTTGATCTCCTCGATCACTTAATCCAGTTGCTCCAGTGGCTGGTCTTTTTTTTGCAGTCTCCCCAGCTGCAAATTTTTTTGGCACATGGGCAGATTCTCATGATCTCCCATGCCCTCTTCATCATCATCTTCCAACCTTACCTGTTGGATGTGCATGCTCTGCACCTTCACCCTCTCTTCTAGGGCTTCAATATGTTCCCACAAATCAGCCAAGATAATTTTGTCTGCTTCTTCTTCTTATGAAAAATCCCATGTTGCAGTCTTTTCAGTCTCCTGGCTGAAAATATGGAGCCATTCCTCAGAATGCTCATCATCCTCTTCATCTTCTGCTGTCATCTTTAGTGCTAAAAATTCCTCAGCTTCCTGGCTGAAAGTGTTGATACACTCCTCATAATGCTCATTTTCTTCATCTGCTTGGGAATCTTCAAAAGTATTCTCCACTTCCTTCATGACAGTCTCAGTTGGCTATCCTTCTGTTGCTGCATCTGCAACGCAGATTTCTGCCTCCTCCTGGGCAAGTGGTAGGAATATCTGGATTCCCTCAATCATTAGAAGGTCCTTCAGATCCTCCTCTTCTGTCAGTTGCACATGCTGATCCAAACTCACCTATGAGTTCATGAGACCTTCAGATAGTCTCGAATGTTGATCTCTGCCCACCTGGAAATCCGAGATGCTTCCGCTACCCTCTTGGCCATCTTCGAGATCCCGCAGTGACCTCAATCCATTGCCCTCATGGCAATGTGAAATTCGTCAACTTTCCTCTTGATAGTCTGTGAGATCCCGCAACGATATCATCTCTTTGTCCACTTGGCAATTTGGAATTTCTACTCTTCCCTCTTGGTAGTTCTTGAGATCTTAAACTAATCCCATTTCATTCTCTTCACCGAGAATTTTCCCAGTCTCTGGTTCACATATCTGAACCATTTCTTTAGGTCAATTGAGGTTTTCAGCATACCTCAACCATCCTTTTAACAACCTCTGTTGTCTTCTAGCCATCAACTCCTTGACTGGCCATTTTTCTTTTGCCTTCCTCATGGGCCATTCATATACCCATCTCAGCTTGGATTTCTGCTGCATCCGTAGTTCAAGATTTTATATTTCTCTCTTTATATCGGCGAGCTCTTTGTCTATATATTTTTGGATCCATAGCTCTGAGTTTTTCCTTCCAGCATAATTATGGCT
>SNQJ01S0023010.1:49767-65944 GCA_010110895.2 Picea sitchensis | reverse complement strand
GTCCTTTGTGCACTCCTTGCACTGGCTCAATGCCCACCTGGAAGAGCTTCACAAAACTCCTCAGATATTCTGTCTGCAACTGTGTTTCTCCTACACATCCTTGCCTCCAAGGTGTTCATTAACCTTGAGGTCTTTGTCGAGTTGTTGATTCCAGTCCTGTGCCGCAGCACGTCCTTGTCTGACTCTGCAGAGTTCATAAGTGCTTCAACGCACTGGTGTTCAAAGACCACAGTACTCTGTCACGCCCTCCTAGCATGAAACTTCAAAGATCTTCCCCTGAAATCAAACACACTCCTGCAAATGCAAACCTACAACATGCATCTATAGCATAATATAACACTCACAGACATCCACATAACACAGAAATACATGTAGGAAAAACTGCTTCTGTTTATATTAAATGACAAATGCCTGTTTTTACAAGGTGTTCCTGAGCACGGCCTGTAACAAGGTCTCGGCTCCTTCTCTTCTTCTCTCTACACACAGACTATCCCACAACTAACTTCTTCACTACTACTAAAGAGATACTATTGATCTTTTTACATGAGGGGGCTCTTAGAGCTCTTCCCTCCAATCTACCTACCCTATTCAATTACATTGAATGGGCTGTCTAGTCGAGCATCTGGATCTAGATCTTAGCCTTACAAACAATAAAGGCCTATCTTATCTATATCCTATGCAAAGGCACGGCTTCACAACTCAACAACTTAAGCATTTAATTACATTGAATTCAGATTTTAACTGAGGTTGCACCTCTCTTCACCACGTGATTTGAATTTGCTATCGTGGCTGGATGGATGACTGGCTGATGTGGAGAGATGATCCTGCATCACCATTGCACTTTTACCTGGGCGACGACTCTGTTCCGAAGTGCTATTTCTCTCCTGTCTAAAATGCGTAGAGGTTCCACTTGGAACTTGCCTTCTAGTTCCACCTGCACCAAGTTCCAATCGATCATATGAGTAGGGTTATGAACATAATTCTTTAACAAAGTAACATGAAATACATTATGAATTTTTAGATTACCAGGGAGAGCAAGTTGGTATGCTATGGGTCCAATTCAAGCTAAGATCGCGAAAGGCCCACAAAACCTTAGTGCCAACTTGGCAAAGTTTCCTAGCTTTAATGAACTTTTTCGGGCTTTGACTTTTAAATAGATGTGGTCTCCCACTTGAAATTACAAGTGTCTTATTTTCTGGGGTGCATAACTTTTCTTTCTGTCCTGTGCCACTTTTAATTTTTGTTGTACTTTTCTTACCATGTTCTCCATTTATTACAGCATCTCAGGTCCAACCATGATCCTATCAACTGGGTTATCCCAACTAATTAGAGTCGTGCACTTTATGTCGTACAATACCTTTAAAGGTCTCATTTTAGCCGAAGTTTGGTACCCATTGTTATATACAAATTCTACCAAGTGCAGGTAGTCTTCCCACTTGCTTGGTTTTGTCCTTACGTACATGCAGAGCATATCTTCTACGATTTGGTTTGTTTGTTCAGTCTGTCCATCCGTTTGTGGGTGATAACTTGTGTTGAAATTCAAGTTAATATTAAACCTTGCAAACAATTCTTTAAAAAAAGAATATGTAAATTTTACGTCTCTATCCAAAATCACCATTTTAGGAATACCATGCAGCCTAAAAATTTCTATCATGAATATTTCAGTGATGTTAATATCTTTAAAAGTAGGCTTTACAGGAATAAATTGTGCAGACTTACTGAGTTTATCGATTACCACCATAATAGAATCATCATGTTTCTGAGTTCTAGGAAAACCTGTAAGAAAGTCCAGTGATATAGTCTCCCAGTTCCATTCTGGCACAGGTGAGGGCTGCAACAGATTGACCGGATGTTGGTGTTTGGATTTTACCTGCTAACAATCTTGACACTTAGCTAAGTATTCTATTGTTTCAACCTTTATATTAGGCTAATAAAATAACTTTCTTAGTGTTGTTATTGTTTTCTGGTATCATGGATGACCAGAATATGGTTTCTTATGAAGTTCATCCAAAACTGTTAACTTTAACTCTACCCAAATCTAGTATGTATATTCTATTTTTAAATCATAGTAGACCATTTTTGTCGACACTCAGATCTGTTTTGTATGAATTTCCTGTAGTGTTCTGTAATTATCCCACTGTTTTAGTGTAATTTTTCCATTATTACCTCCAGCCTTTACCCTCTATTCAAGATCACTTTTTGCCCTGCTAATGTTTATTTCAAACAACCCATGAACTCTTCTACTCAAAGAATCAACTACTTTGTTTTCCTTACACTTGATATGTCTTACTTCGAAGTCAAATTCACTCAAGAAGGCTAGATATATTGCTTGCCTTGCATTAAGGTCCGACTGACTAAACAAAAATTTCACACCGTGGTTGTCAGTCAATAACATAAATTTTCTACCCATTATGTAGTGGCGCCACATCTTTAAGGCATGTATTACGACTGCCAACTCTAAGTCATGCGTGACGTAGTTGTGTTCATGTTCCTTTAGTTTTCGGGACTCATGACAAATAACATGTGCTTCTTGTGTTAGGACACCACCTAGTCCTTCTTTACTCGCATCTACATAGACGGTGAAGTCTTTGTCTGGGTCTGCTACCTTTAAAATGGGTGCAGTTGTTAACAATTCCTTTAACTTATTAAAAATGTATTGACATCTCTGTGACCAGTTAAACTTGGTTACCTTCTTTTGTAATGATGTGATAGGGTGTGCAATTTTGGAAAATAGTTCTATAAATCTATGGTAATATCCGGTAATTCCCATGAATGACCAGATGTCTACTACATCCTTAGGTATCGACCATTCCATGATGGCCCCTATTTTCTCACGATCGACTGCAATGCCTTTTACAGATATTACATGTCCTAGGTACTATATTTCCTTATGATAAAAATCACACTTATCAAATTTAGCATATAGTTTATGCTTCCTTAAATTTTGAAGCACTATCCTTAGGTTCTCTTCGTGTTCTTCTTCTGTTTTAGAATATACTAGAATGTCGTCAATAAATACCAACACAAACTTGTCCAAGTACTGACTGAAAATACTATTCATTAAACACATAAATGTGGTTGGCGCGTTAGTGAGTCCGAAAGGTATAACCACAAATTCGTAATGTCCATATCTTGTTTGAAAAGTTGTTTTACTTATGTCCTCATCTTTTATCCTAACCTGGTGATAACCAGATCGTATATCCAATTTCGAGAAAATCTTTGCCCCACCTACTTGATTGAACAAATCATTTGTCCTAGGTAAGGGGTACTTGTTCTTAATAGTCATATTGTTTAATTGTCTATAATTGATGCACAATCTCAAAGTTCCATCTTTCTTTTTCACAAACATGACTGGTCGATAGAAAAGTCTATCTCCCTCCGTGGGGGTAGTTCAGGTATCTCATCCACAAACACATCTCTAAAATAATGCAAAAAGGAAAAATCTTCCAAGTTGGGTTTATTTTCCTTTTCTAAAAGGTTTGTTACTTGGATGGCATAGACTTCACAACCCTTTCTCATGCATTTCTTGAATTGCATTGCTGAAATCTATCTAACTGAGACTGATTTTTGTATACCTTGAATTGTCCTGACAGTGTCATTTTCGTCTTTATACTTAAGTGTTTTTTCATAACAATCTAGAATTTCGTGATGCTTTTCTAAACAATCCATCCCATTAATTACATCATAAGATCCTAACAGTAGAATGTTTAGATTTGTCTTTATGTTTTGACTGCCTAAGTTGAACTCATAATCAGAAATAAAGTCAACAACTTTTCTTTTCATCCCTGTTGCTAGTTGTACCAGCCAAGACTTTGCGTGCCTTTTTTTCTTAAGTTTATTTGACTCCACTATAGAAAGAGTGATATAAATTAATGTATCTGTAGGATCTATTAAAACAAAAATTCATTTTTTATTGATTTTACCTTTTATTTCCACCACAGAGGACTAGTGGTCGGCTTGCTGGCCATCCACAACTGCATTGATCCGATATAATCTTCTGCCTACATCCCCTGCTGTAGAGGCTTGCTATAAATTGTGGACAATAGTTATGTTTGCTGAAATCAAACGTGGACAGTTCCTCCTTAGATAAGGGTCTCTGCATTCCCAACATTTTAATGGTTCACGGGGGTTTTCCCCAAACTTCTTTGTTCCCAAATTTACCGGTTTTCCGCCTCCTTACATGTTTGGATTGTTGGAGTGAAAATATTTCCTTGGAAATATTTTTGCTACATTTTGATAAGGATTTGGCTAGTATCCCTTATTCCATTGGTTCATTCGGTCTTGTTTCTTGTCTTTCCAAGCCTTGGGAAATTATTTCCGTTGTTTCTATTGGTCGTAACACATTCAGGATTTCCTGACTACTTCACTAAAGGACTTGGGATTATCAAATTTGATGTTTTCCTTGTAGGACTATGGTAAAAAACTTAGGAACCACTAGATTTTCTCTTTATCATCCCGGATATAAGGTACGAACCTTAGTAAATCCAGGAATTTGTTTATCATATCTTTCATAGCCATTTGATGAAGTTGTAACTCATAAAATTCTTTGTCTTTTCTTTCATAGTAACTTTCAGATAGGTACTGTTTATTAAATTATTTATTAAAGTCTGACCATTCCATCTATTTCTTGATGCAGGAGCATCGTCAACATCAAGCGAGCCAGCGTGGAAGCAAGGGACAGCTGGACAAGCGCCAACACAAATTTTGAAATTCCTTGAAGTTGTTGCGTGATCTTAAATGTAGTCATTAAGAAAAGGCACACCTGTATGATGTAAATGGAACTTGAGCCATTTTCTCTCGTCCTTAGTAGGTAGAAGGCATTTATAGTAGTTAATGCAGGTAGATAGAATTCAATTCTAGATTAGATTGTTTGAGAGTGCAAGAGGGAAACAGGATATAGACACCCTCATTGTGTATTGTAAGTCAGTTAGTAGTGAGCATAGAGAGAAGAGCATGCAAAGAGCTGTGTAAGAACACCCATGTACATATATTTGGATTAATAGAAAGAGGTTGATTCAAAATCATGGTTTTGTGTTTTGTTCTTTGTATATTGATGTTGAATGATATGCTCATGAACGTTTTCTTCCTGTTATGAATTTTCTTTATATGCTGTGTATATGATTTCATGTTTTAAGATTGAAGTTTGAGAGGAAGTAGGAATGAGTTTCAATTGTTTCTTTGTTTGAACAAGGATTCCTGCAAGGAGTGCAGTCGAATTGTCCGCAAGGAGTGCGTTGACAAAGGGTTCAGATAGGGATAGCTTTTGTTCTCATTCACTCTAAAGGTGCAGACAGGCACAGGAGCTGCGCAAGGAGTGCGTAGGTCGAGTGAAGTCTCAGGGTTGTGAACCTGAGTGAAGCGTTGAAAGACTGTTGCTGCAGGCGTGTGCAGAGTTAAAATATTTCAACACTTAAGAAGTGTTTGAAAGCTGCCACAAGGAGTGTGTGGAAGAGTCTTTTTTTCTAAGGCTCAGAGTTATAAGAAATCTCAGGAAGGATAAGGCCTTCGAAATTGTTGAAGGACAGCGCAACCGAAGCTCTGATTGGAAGTGTGTAAGAGGCGGGGCAAGTTTGTGCGTAGGTGGACGCATTCCGCGGAGGAACACTTGGTCATTCGCAGAAATTTCCAAGGAAGGACAGATGAATGGTATTCTCTGAGGAAATTTCGCGAAGATCCGTGAGCTATCAGATCTCAAGAAGAAGCAGGGAGGTTACAGCGAAGACGTCGAGAGGTTCAAAGCTCAGAAGGGGCAGGACCGTAGATCTGAGCCACAAGGGCCATCATATTTACTCATAGTTTTCCATATCTAGTTTTCGTTGGTGGAAGTCCCATGAATATTGCAACAAGAATCGTGAAATCGCGATACGCAACATCCCGACGGCTACGAGAATAGTGTGGGGCCACAAGGGTCATAGAGGTGGACAGGTGGCACACTGTATCAGGGTTTCGCAGCGAGAAGTCCCGAAACATATGCATTAGGATTCGCGATATTGTGAAGTCCAAATTGTCGATGAGGTGAAGGCGTTGAAAAGTCAAACTCGCACGTGCATTGAAGTTTCGGCGAATCGGGATTTGAGGGTTGGCAAAACAAGTTGCTTGGCATCACGAGTGCTGAAATCGCGATAGAGAAAACCCCGAAAGGAAAAGGAAAAGGTCATCATTGACTGATGTCAGATCTCGGGGATTCGAAAGTCCAATGCCCGACCATTGACTTCGCGAAGTCATGAGGTCCGATCCCCCGATTTGTAAAGAGGAGATCCCGAGGAGAATTTGTCGTGGGTGCAGATTTCCCGACAAGGAAATAGAAGGATTTTCTAGAGTTCTTCGGGCCGATTTCAAAGAGAAGATCCTGTATTGACATGGACCTTCGACCTGCGGGTTGAGGGCGGCATCATAAGTTTTTGGTATCAGAGCCTGATTCTTGTCTCTATATTCCAGGCGAGGAAGGCATAAGAGATAAAGAGTACTCTGATACACTACATCAGTTTTGGTATTAGAGCACAGAAAGGTTCTTTGCTTTCTATAGCAAAGAAGAAAGAGAATTCTTCATGTTGCCCAGGAGAAGGGACATGCAAACACCCGATCCAAAGGAGAGGGAAATGTCAAGAAGAAGAGGCAGACAGATGATAGATGCAGTTATGGAGAGAGAGATGCGTGATCTACGAGCTAGACTCGAAGACATGGAGACAACGCAAATATGCACAGTCAGTGTTGGGGATCTAAGTGATTCCGAGAGTGAAGTTGAGGTTGAACGAGAAGAAGAAGTTGCAGCTGAAGATGCATCAAATGAGCATTTGATCAGAGATATTGCCAAGATGGGTGTAAGAGCGAAGATGGACATTTTGGTTTATGAGGGAAACTTGGATGCAGAAGAGCTTCTAGACTGGATTAGATCTCTAGCCACATACTATGACTATGAAGATGTCGAAGAGGACAAGAAAGTCAAGCATGCTATCACTAGATTGAAAGGACATGCAACATTGTGGTGGGATGAACTACAAGATGACAGACGTTGCAAAGGCAAGCAAAAGATCAAGAGCTAGGATAGAATGATCGCAAAGATGAAGGAAAAATTCATCCCCAGAGACTATCAAATTACTCTGTTTAGGAGAATGCATAAACTGAGACAAAAGATGATGACAGTGAAAGAATACACTGAGGAATTCTTCAAACTGAACATCAGGGCAGGTCATTGGGAGAGCGATGATGAAAAAGTTTCCAGATACATGAATGGCCTGACATATGATATCCAGGATGAGATGAGCATGGTAACCATCCGAACGGTGGAAGATGCTTATCAAATGACTCTGAAAGTGGAAGAGAAGCTGAGYCGAAAGCAGAGTCAGAGGGGCCAAGGCAAAAGTCAGCCCAGAGGCAAACCAGTTGCCCAGGACAAATATCAGAATCCCAAGGAGGACTGGAAGAAACCTCAGACCCGAATTGAGAGAGGTGTTACCTCACAGAGACGGTAGCATACTGAGCAGAGAGGAGATTATGTTTAGTTGAATTAAAGATAGGAGGATATAATGATAAGATCTTATGTGATGTCATTCCTATGGATGTTTATCATCTATTGTTGGGTAGACCATGGAAATATGACAGGAATGTGATTCATGATGGAAGAATGAACACATACACCTTGGAGAAGAATGGGAGGACACACATGTTGCTTCCAATTAAGGATAAGGAGGTGAAGTCGTAAGTAAGAAACATAGTACTTCTCATGAGTGGGAAGGAACTTCTTACAGAGGTTAATAAGAAGGAGGATCCACAGTTCATTGTGGTCAGAAAGTCGAAGATTGTTCTGACTAGCACAAGGGTGGATGATTTAACAGGAGAAGTTCAGGAACTGATGGAAGAGTTCGCTGACATTGTAATGGATGAATTACCTTGTTTGTTGCCACCGATCAGAAGTGTGAGTCATCATATCGATCTCATACCAGGAGCCAATTTTCCAAACAAATCCATGTACAGATTGACGCCATAAGAGAATGAAGAAGTTAAAAGGAAAGTCCAAGACTTGTTGGACAAAGGTTTAGTCAGGGAAAGATTGAGTCCATGTGTTGTTCCAACAGTACTCAGTCCAAAGAAAGATGGAGGCTGGAGGATGTGTACTGACTCGAGGGCGATCAACAAGATAACCATCAGGTACAGATTTCCATTACCGAGGATGGATGATCTGATGGATTGCTTGAGTGGAGCAAAATATTTTTCAAATCTTCATTTGAAAAGCGGTTATCACCAGATCCGCATGAGAGAAGGTGATGAATGGAAGAAAACATTCAAAACCAATGAAGGGTTGTATGAATGGCTTGTTATGTCGTTTGGATTAACAAATGCGCCAATTACCTTCATGAGATTGATGAATGAAGTCCTGAGGGATTTCATCGGAAAATTTGTCATTGTATATTTGGATGACATATTGGTTTTCGGTAAAACAGTGGCAGAGCATTGAAGAATTTGGCTATAGTGATGCGGAAATTGCAGCAGGAGAAGTTGTTGATAAATATGAAGAAATCCTCATTCATGAAGACAGAGCTCATTTACTTGGGATTTGTTATTTCAGAAAATGAGTTGAGGATGGATCTAGATAAGGTAAAGGTAATCAAGAATTGGCCATCACCAAAGAATATCTTTGAGGTGAGAAGTTTTCATGGATTGGCTAGTTTCTACCGAAAGTTCATCAGGAATTTTAGTGGAATTAGTGCAGCAATGATGGATACAATGAAGAAAAGACACAAGTCTTTTCACTGGAAAAAAGAAGTTGAGAAAAGCTTTAATCTATTGAAGAGGAAGATTACGAAATAACCAGTTTTGGTGTTGCTGGATTTCCAAAAGACATTTCAGGTGAAATGTGATGCAAGTGGATTTGCAATAGAGGCAGTCTTGAGTCAGGAAGACAGACCGATAGCATATTTCAGCGAGGAGCTAAATGAATAGAAAGTGAAGTACTCCACGTAAAATAAGGAGTTCTATGCTATCATACATGCATTGAAGAAATGGAAGCATTACTTAATCCCAAAGGAGTTTGTATTGTACAGTGACAATCATGCACTGGAGTTTGTGACTCAACAGGATAAGTTGAATCAAAAACATGTTAAATGGGTTGAGTACATGAAGAATTTCACTTTTGTGATAAAACATATTTTTGGTACTGCTAACAAAGTTGTTGATACTTTGAGCAGGAAGTGTTTGTTGTTGCAGAAGTTCAGAGTCAAAACGTTGGGTTTTGATGATCTCAGGGACATGTACGCTGATGATCAAGATTTTAAAGAGGCATATGAAGCAGCTGAGAATCCAATTCTCAGGGATATAAGCCAATGGATAGACTACATGATCTAGGAAGGATTGTTGTTCATAGGTAATCAACTGTGTATTCCGAAATGCTCCATGAGGGAGAACTTGCTAAAAGAGAAACACAATGGAGGATTGGCAGGGAACTTTGGTCATGAAAAGACGTTCACAAAGTTGAATAAGTCATATTTTTGGCCGGGAATGAGAGTAGATATCAAGAGATTTGTAGACAGGTGTAGAATTTGCTAGCGTTCGAAGGGAAGAAAGCAGAATGCGGGGTTTTATCAACCATTGCCCATACCAGAAAGGTTGTGGGATGCAATCAACATGGATTTTTTATTGGGGTTGCCAAGAACACAAAGAGGTTGTGACTCAATCTTTGTTGTGGTGGATAGATTTTCCAAAATGGTACACCTCATTCCATGTCAGAAAACTAGTGACGCAACTTACATTACGAATCTATTTTTCAAAGAGGTCATTCGACTTCATGGGTTGCTGAGAAGCATTGTTTCAGACCGAGATACGAAATTCATAGGGCACTTTTGGAGGACCTTATGGAAGAAGTTGGGAACTAACCTATCATTTAGTTCATCTTATCATCCTCAGATGGATGGACAGACAAAAGTAGTGAACAAAAGTTTGGGAGAATTGCTGAGAAGCTTGGTAACAGAACACCATAGCCAGTGGGACCACATATTAATGTAGGCAGAGTTTGTGTATAATGACTCATTTAACAGAAGCACAGGGAAAAGTCCATTTCAGATTGTCTATGGCATGCAGCCAAGAGGAATTTCTGAACTGAGGGATTCAGAACAGACTGCGACTAGGAGCGTTAGTGCAGAAGATTTCACAAAGGCGATGAAAGAACTTCACAGCCAGGTGAAGGAGCGACTGTTGAATTCAAGCGAGGAATATAAGCGCAGAACAGATCAACACAGAAGACAAATTCAGTTTGAATTTGGTGACTTGGTTCTGGCACATTTGAGAAAAGAAAGGTTCCCGAGAGGAACATATAATAAGCTGAAGATGAAGAAAATCGGGCCATGTACGGTCTTGAAGAAATTTGGGGCGAATGCTTATGAGATTGAATTACCCGATGGGATCGGAATTTCTCCGATATTCAATATCTCTGATTTGTACCCATATAGAGATGAGGAGATAGGAACTAGAGATGAGAAACCAGTGATCCAATGGACAAAGCAGATGCCAGTTGCAGATAAGCCGCAAATGGAATGCATATTGGATAAAAGAGTGAGCAAGAGGACCAGGTGAAAGAAATACTTCAAGTATCTGGTCAAGTGGAAGAACCATCCAGTTGAAGATGCCAGCTCGGAGAATGAAGCAGAGATACAAAGGCATGGACAGACCATGCAGAAGCTCATGGATAGGAGCCCATGAAAATTTTCAAGCGAGGGAGTATGATGCAGGAGCATCATCAACATCAAGCGAGCCAGTGCGGAAGCAAGGGACAGATGGACAAGCGCCAGGACAAATTTTGAAATTCCTTGAAGTTGTTGTGCGATCTTAAATGTAGTCATTAAGAAAAGGCGCACTTGTATGATGTAAATGGACCTTGAGCCATTTTCTATCGTCCTTAGTAGGTAGAAGGGATTTATAGTAGTTAATGCAGGTAGATAGAATTCAATTCTAGATTAGACTGTTTGAGAGTGCAAGAGGGAAACAGGATATAGACACCCTTATTGTGTATTTTAAGTTAGTTAGTAGTGAGCATAGAGAGAAGAGCATGCAGAGAGTTGTGTAAGAACACCCATGTATAGATATTTGGATTAATAGAAAGAGGTTGATTCAAATTCATGGTTTTGTGTTTTGTTCTTTGTATATTGATGTTGAATTATATGCTCATGAACGTTTGCTTCCTGTTATGCATTTTATTTATATGTTATGTATATGATTTCATGTTTTAATATTGAAGTCTGAGAGGAAGTAGGAATGAGTTTCAATTGTTTCTCTATCTGAACAAGGATTCCTACAAGGAGTGCAGTCGAATTGCTTGCAAGGAGTGCGTTGACAAAGGGTTCAAATAGAGATAAATTTTGTTCTCATTCACTCTAAAGGTGCAGATAGGCACAAGAGTCGTGCAAGGAGTGCACAAGCTGAGTGAAGTCTCAGGTTTGTGAACCTGAGTGAAGCGTTGAAAAACTGTTGTTGCAGGTGTGTGCAGAGTCAAAAGATTTAAACACTTAGGAAGTGTCTGAAAGCTGCCGCAAGGAGTGCGCACAAGAGTCTTTTTTTCTAAGGCTCAGAGTTATAAGAAGGATAAGGCCTTTGAAATTGTTGAAGGACAGCGCAAGCGAAGCTGTGACTGGAAGTGTGTAAGAGGCGGTGCAAGTTTGCGCGCAGGTGGACATGTGCCGTGGAGGAACACTTGGTCATTCGCAGAAATTGCCAAGGAAAGATAGATGGATGGTATTCTCTGACAAGAGTCCGCGAAGATCCGTGAGCCATCAGATCTCAGGAAGAAGCAGGGAGGTTACGACGAAGAAATCAAGAGGTTCAAAGCTCAGGAGGGGCATTACCGTAGATATGAGCCACAAGGGCCGTCAGATTTACTCATAGTTTTCCATATCGGGTTTTCGTGGGTGGAAGTCCCGTGAATATTACAATGAGAATCGAGAAATCATGATACGCGATATCCCGACGGCTACGAGAATAGTGTGGGGCCACAAGGGTCAAAGAAGTGGACAGGTGGCACACTGTATCGGGGTTTCACAGCGAGAAGTCCCGAAACATATGCATTAGGATTCACGATATTGCGAAGTCTGAATCGTCGATGAGGTGAAGGCGTTGAAAAGTCAAACTCACGCGTGCGTCAGAGTTTCGGTGAATCGAGATTCGGGGGTCAACAAAACAAGTTTCTTGCCATCGCGAGTGTCGAAATTGCGATATAGAAAACCCCAAAAGGAAAAGGAAAAGGTCAGCGTTGACTATTGTCGTTTCTCGGGGATTCGAGAGTCCAAATCCCGACCACTGACTTCGCGAAGTCGCGAGGTCTGATCTCCCTATTTATAAAGAGGAGATCCCGAGGAGAGTTTGTTGTTGGTGAATATTTCCCGACAGGGAAATAGAAGGACCGTTTAGAGTTCTTCGGGTCGATTGCAAAGAGAAGATCTTGTGTTGACGTGGAACTTCGACCTGCGAGTTGGGGGCATCGTCATCATTTCTCCTTTAGGCCCTTGGCCATTTTCAGATCTTGCCATCAAATGTTGGCTTTTCCTTTCAGATTGTAGATCGCCATTCTGACCTTCATATTGCTGGAATAGTTGTATATCTAGAAATACTTCTTGATGTCTAATAACCATGCTTCATATTCCTCCCCTATTATGGATTCCCCATCAAAGGTAACTTATTTGATTTTCTTAAATTCTTCCTCAAGGTGATCTACCTGTTTTCTTTTCCTATCTGCTTTTGTTTTATCTTCAGCTGAAGGTGTAGCTTCAGGTGAGCTATCCCTCTTTCTACTTCAAGACCAGAATTATTAGAGGCCCTTTTACTGACCTCTTCTTCTTGGTTATTATCCTTTGGGGTTTTCTTTATCACTATACTTCACAGAAATACTTCATTTATTTCCTTCTGTTCTTGTTGTGCCTTCTTCAGTTTCTCATTGTCTTCTTTGAAGACCTATAGCTCAACAATGAGATTCCTCATCATTTCCAGAACTTCAGTAGGTGAGCTTTTGTCACTATTATGTTTCAGATCTTTAGGAGGTCTTTGTTCAGGATTCCCATCAAGTCTGATTTTTACGTCATCCTGGCCTGCCATGATTAACACAAAACATAAAAGAGTTTTCTATTTGTAACAGTAAAGGTTTATTAGTTTTACATAAAAAAAATATGTGTTAAGTAATTAATTTGACCCCGTTCAAGGTTCAAGTGTTGTAAATTTTTCTCTGATACCATATGTAGTGTACCTCAAATTTACCATAAAAAATAAAATCTATGGGATGTTAATATCCAATTGCATTTTATATATTCATTGTTCAAAGGAGATAGTCTTCATTTTTGTTATAAAACTCTGTGAGGTATCTTTTGTTCTATCTATCACATGATGTCATTCCACATCAATCAAACTTACTTTGGATAGGAAAATTAATATGGATAATTCACCAAAATCCTAGCAATTCCCTTGGTCTCAAATCTACTCATCTCTCTCTCTCTCTATATATAGTATTCTAGACTAAGACTTATAATCCTAATCTCTCCTTAAACATAAGTTTTTCTATGTTTGCGCGCAAGACTATTTAATTTGTCCTTGAAATAAAACTCATGTACCACTTATAAAGCCATGGGGTCGAGACTATATCCCTTAGCTAAATGTAAAAGGATTAGTAAAAGGCGCTTGGAATCATTTGTGTGGTTCAATTCTTAAACATCTTTTCTCTACAAATTAATCATCGTTAGCGATCTTCGAGTCATCAATTAACTACAGGTTTGGGTAACGAACTTCATGCTAAATCTCTTTTGACTCTGACTTAACTGAGTGATGTCTCAACGAAGTCTCATCTGAACGATATGCTAATTGCAATGATACAGTTGGAGTAAACGAGTTCCAACTACTCAAGTCACTGAGGGAATGTTATTAACTTCATGATTTTCTTGATGTGGGAAGAAAGGTTTACCTGTCAAAAGGAGTTAAGGCTCTCTACACCTGCCATTAATGGGGTCTTGTGTGGGTTTGTTTCGATGGTTTCTCCTGTTCTTTCCTCCAACCTAACCATTCCAACTCTACCCCATCACATGTCCAGACCCACCATTGTACCCTCAACATTTATTCTGCATAGTAAGAACTACTCTTAGGGTTAAGAGAATTTTCTTTTTGTCATTGTGAAGCCCTTGAGATGGCTCTACATGTTATTTCTCAACAGATGGCTCTGCATGTTATTTCTCAGTAGTGTATACTGTCGATGTGGAGGTCATTACCCAATGGACCAGAAAATGTAACTGCCTTCCCTGGTAAGTTTCTTGATGCTTGTAGCACACCCTTTCAGCTACCATGGCTTAATTGCTAATAAGAGAAGACTATAACACCACTCTATACATGATTCATACAGGTATTATATGATCCATATGCTTTCAACAATTAAACACATTCAAGCTCAGAGTAAACATATTATCTACTACTATAATTAACAATCCATAGCGTTTCACAATAATTCATATACACAGCAGAAATCATGATAACATAAGTAGCACAGTCTTGCAAAACATGATTAAGGCATAATCAAATACTTATCTTTTAACAGTGGTATATTCCACCAACGAAGTGAAGGCCTTCCACAAACCTCCTAGCCTTAGACCACATTGCTCATCAGCTCAGCAGTGGGTCACCCCCAAGCTGGGACTAAGCTCCACCCCCAAGGCAAGGAATCCTAGGCTAGGCTGAGGTTACAGGGAAAACAACACATAAAATCTGGAGGGATTCTTCGCAGGATGCCATCTTATGCCCACTACTATCAGACTCTCATTCCCCACATGCTTGTTTCTCCCGGGAGTATACACCTTCACAAGCACAGTCCATTGGTGCTAACCTCCCTCTATGGGTCTCGACAACAGGTCGGATCAGGAAGTATCAGAGCCTGAAGCCGGTGTTGGAAACTCTCTGGAAGAAACCTCTTCCAACAACATCCACCTCCCTCACCTAGAGAGATATCACACACAGGCTCGACAATGGCTCGAGGCCTCATAGTGATGGTTCATAGGAATGCGTGATGAGTAACTCATGCAGGGGTCGACACATACTCCACGACTCAGAACAGAGGGTGAGACCGGCTCTTCAGAACAACACAAGCTTTCCCACTGGTTCAACAATGGCAGAATGGTTCAGGGTCTCGGCTTTTCAACAGAGCCTCCACGCATAAGTTCGATCAGTCGGACAGAGGATGTGCACAGACTATCAAAGAAAATACCGGGTTCATGACTCTCAAAAATGCACGAGGTATTCTTGCAGAGGTGGAGTTGGTCGTACTGTTCAGCACTCCCTACATGCTCAGGTAGTCCGGTGGAATGGAGGAGTGAGAGCCTTCACGGCTTACCTCGTCTGTTTATTTGCATGCATTAGGGTGGACACTTGTCACCCTTGAAACTGCATGCATTCCTTGGCATGCATTACCTTTCTTATGGTTAGGAACTTAGGATAAAACATAAATGGCACATGTTCTTTTGGAATAATAGTAAAATATTATTCCCAGGCTTAAGCCCCCTAGGCTCAACACTTATCCCCTTTTCCCAGCTTCTTAACCCTAATTCCTTGCCCACTCTATAGATGCTTAGTCCCCTTTCAATCATTCATCATGGTCGGCCTGCACCTGGCAATGTTTATATTTTATTAATTATTCTGCATGATTACATATACAACAGCAGGCTCCTGGCTTTCAACACTTAGGCTCCCTGGCCTAACAACACATAAGCCTCCATCTTATAAGAACTCGTCTCACCAGCCTATAAATCATAATTACAATTCCTTTCAGAACATGGTTTACTATGGGCTCGGCCTTGGGGACACTATAATTCCCCTTCCCTTATTTTTTTGCACTGTCCTCAGTGCAACTTACACTATCTCTGCAAGCCTTTCAAAATTTTCAAAAAGGTGCAGGTACTCTACCCGCATAACCTCTTCATGCTCCCATGTCGCATCCTCAGGACCATACCAGGTCCACTGGACCTTTACAAGCTTTATGGCTCGATTCCAGAGCTGTTTTCGTTTCCTGTCCAATATGCGCACATGATGGACTTGTAGGATACCTTCTAGTTCCACCTGAATCACATTCCAATCGATAACATGATTAGCATCAGGTACATATTTCTTAAGCAGTGAAACATGAAACACATTATGTACAGTCATAGATGCAGGTAATGTAAGCATGTAT
>SNQJ01S0023009.1:99512-111967 GCA_010110895.2 Picea sitchensis | reverse complement strand
TTAATAAAGACCCACTATGGTAGTTGGATGTAATAAATGTGAGAAGGCTCTCTAGAAGGTTCCTAGGAGATAGGGAGAGCTATATAAAGAAGTCTAGGCAATGCAATAAAACATAGTGAAGAATATTGTGATTGTACAAGCAATGATTGCTTGAGGAGTTTTATCATTCCATAAGGATTAATATATGGTGTTACCCTACCCCAAGGGTTTTCTCTATTTCTTGTGTTCATGTTATGGTGAATGATTTATGGTTTATTCTTAGTATTATTGAAGTATATTTGTAGATATGGTATAGGTACTTAACAAATGCTCTCCCCTTTCTCATCCCTTTCCCACTCCTCCTCCCCCCCCCCTTAGTTCGCAACTAGCATCTTTTCCTACCTCCTCCTGAATTATTCCTTTGGAGATAAAATTTCTTAGTTCCTTCCTTGTTCTTTGATGTAAATTCGAAAGGGAATCTTATAGATTCTAGTGCATGAGGGGTTATATTTGACCCTAGAGGAAAGATTAGAATTTTTTATGCTTGGGGCCTTGGGGAAATGAAAAATAATCAATTCGAGGCTTATACTTTATATCAGAGCCTCATTCTTTCAAAGGAACAAGGATATCAATATCTAGTGATCATGGGAGACTCAAAATCCATCATATCTCTAATCATAATTGGAAATCTTCCATCGAACTCCATCCTCAAGAAAATTATTCAGGGGATTCTTTGAGAGATATCTTCCTTCAGTTTCACCCATTTCTATCATGTGAAGTGGGAATGAAATAAGGAAACAGACTCAAAGGAAAATAAAGGCATCTTCCAAATCAGGGGGGATGTGGAAATAACTGGAGCCTACCCTTCCCACCTCATTCCCTAAATCCATTTTGATGCAAGTCCAATTTCGATTTAAGAAATGTGTGGCCTTCACCAACATTCATGTGGTCACCTTTGGAATGGTAGCTGGGATAGTATTGATCTTAGAGGATGATGTATCTTCTCTATCAAAGAGAAACTTGCATATGTCTACTCATTCCCTATGATACCTCCCACAACTTTTATCAATAAAATATTTTTCTTGTTCTCCTTAAAAATATATATATATATACTATAAGGAGATGGTCAACCCTAATTTAGAAGATCAAAACTACCTCTAAGTTTTGAGAAATGAAAAAGAAGAAAATAAACATTGCTAAAAAGAGAATAAACTCTCACTAGCTACATAGAGAAACTCGATGTTGGAAAACTCCCAAAGCACCGTGGGATGAAAGAATATGTCATGTTTGTGACACGAAGAGGGTAGAATATGAAAATCACTTCCTCTTAGATTTCTCTTCTATATCCATATTAGATCCCAATTTAAAAATATTTGTCACAATACAGACTTTCCTAACCTCCAAAGTCATCAAAATTATGGTGATCTTGTAATGCTTCTCTCAATGACTTTTTAGCATAAAAATACAATTTTAAAGAAATTGAAGTAATATCTTACGTTCTTAATGTTCGATAGACCAATTAGTCTCAATAGACGTTAATCATCATCATCATAATAATAAAATTATTTAAAATTATAAATATATTGTATGTCTATTAAATTATTAAATATGTCTAAATATAATTATTATATAAATAAATACATAATAAGTTTATATACGAGAAATATATATTTTATGGTAATAATATATATCACTTTAATTAAATTTAATTTACATATAGAAAAATATACAAAATAATTATATAAATCTATTTGTAAACTATAAATCAATATTTATAAATGAAAAGATAAAATATAAATCCAAAGTATTTATAGACATATAATATTACAATGTTGAATAAGTAATTATTTAATGTTTAATATAATAATAATATTATATATTATTATTATTAATATAAAATTAGTATTATAATTACTATTAATCTTATATTATCATTATAATTATTGTAATTAATAATGATAATAATAATAATAAATCTTGGAAATTTTCGTTACAATGGGACGTCGGGACATATTTTGTCATATTGCAACAGTGGGAAATGTTTGTCAAAATGGGATGTTAGTAATGTGTTTCTTATATGGTGATGTTGGAAAATGTTCGTCGCAATGTCTTAAAGGAAAATGTTGGTGATATAGTGATGTTTCGATATGACCTTCACATTGCAATGTTTGTGGAAGGATATGTTGGGTTTAGTGACATTGAAACGTTACATCAAGGGTTATAAAAATTATTTTTTTCCTTAAGGGTTATATAAAGTTATGTATTTCATTAAGGGTTATATTGCATCATGAAGATGTGTATACTATGGCCAAGATAAATTTTAGAAAACATTGAAAAAATTTAAATTTCAATGAGCATGGCTGAAGATGTCCATGGATGACTATATGGTTGACTATGGTTGACATTGACTATGGATGACTATAATCATAACATTTTGACGTAGGGAAATGCTCATAAAAATGAAAATTTTTTGATCTGTTGTTCACAATTCAATGCCATGATGTGATTGTCACAAAGTAATGTTAGGAATGTGACGTCAGAGTGCGATGTTGGAAAATGTTCACCACAATGTCTAAAAGGAAACCATTAGTAAAATAGTGAGGTTTTAGCATGCCTGTCACATTGCAATGTTCATGGATTTTTTCCAAAACCTAACATTGGGATGTGTTTGTCAAAAAGTGATGCTAGGAATGTTGTACTTTAGACTGTGACATTGGGATGTGTTTTTCACAAAGCGACGTTAGGAATGTTGTTCGTAAGAGTGCAATGTTGGAAAATGTTCATCACAATGTCAAAAAGGAACAATTTAATAACATAGTGATATTTCGGCATGCTGGTCACTTTGCAATGTTTGTGAAAGGATGTTGGATTTAGTCACATTGAAATGTTACATAATGGATTATATAAATTTATGTTTTTCCTTAAAGGTTATATAAATTTGTGCTTTTCATTAATGGGTATGTTGCATCATGATTATGATTATACTATGGGTAAGATAAATGTTATGTGAAATTGTCATAATTTACGAGAAAAAGAATAGGAGAATGAGTTAAAGAAAATTTCACATTTCAGAATTTATAAGCAACCTTATTGTTGGATTGAATGTTAATTTTATTGCATAAAGAGATACTTCAATACTTAGTAGTTCAAGAAATTGACTATAAAACAATGTGATATAGTGGAAATTTAAAAGTACATAATTGATTTCCATTAATATTATTTGAGATATGTGACATCCGACATGTTAACATTAAATAAATTAGTAAAAATCTAAGAAAAGTCAACTTTAATATTATTCCATATTGTGACAATTTAAATGAAAAAATAGTAATAACTTCATTGGAATGACCCATATCAACATTTTAAGATAAGAAAAGGTTTTGTTTGGTATAGACATATGAATAATATGAGACATTACAATATATGGAAAGTACAAACATTGTAGGAAGCAAAAATAATCTATAGTTAACATGCATAAAAGAAAAAAAGAATTTTATTTCAAAAATGTTGTGACAATTTAAAAGTAATAAAGTGATTAAGTTGAATGGAATAACACATATTAAAATTAATAAAGTGATTAAGTTGAATGAAATGACACACAAACATTTCAAGAGTAATAAAAGTAATTTTTGGTGTAGATATTAAGAAAATATCTGACATTACAACATATGGACAATAATTATTGAAGAGATAGACTTATTTATGATCTAACATAATTAAAAATAACAATTTAATATTTTTCTCTTTAATGTAATGTAACATTGCAAAAGTGAATAGTAATAAAATGAACTTTCCAAATGCCAAAAGCTCTTAAAGTTTATAAAATGAAAGTTTTCAAATGATTAAATATCCTAAAATCCTTTATATGGTAAATATAACAAAACCTACTCTATGTGCAACGAGATTGGTGGAAAACAAAACACCAATTAATATCAACTTTTGCATGACCATGTTGTCTTTGAAGCCATTCTCTTCTCAACCTTCTCCCTGCATCCATGTCAGAAATATGCATAGCATTTCCTTCAATGTAGACAAAGCTGCAAAGGTTCATTAAATAAGTGGAATGCTTCAGCATGTTGAGTATTCATCATATTTTGAATGCCATGAAGAAATTATTCCTTTTGCACTATTTTTGGTAAATCATAAACAATGGAAGCATCTGTGTTGTACATAATTGCAGGACATGCAAAATAGAAATAAGAAAATGATTTAGTATGAATGACAAAAAATCTCATTAACAGAAGGAAAAAAAATGAAATTTTGTTGTTGAAAGTATGAGCCAAAATACAAAGAGAAATTGCATATGAAAACAATTTGTTTTTCTTACTCACAAAAAAGTTTAGCAAGCCAAATTACATGTAGAAGATTGCATGTCTACATTTTATAGGTTTCTTAAACTCCCCCCACCCCCAACATGTTATGCGTAGTAATATTATTGGTTAGTAGTAAACAAATATAAAATATAAAGAATGATGCTTTTGTTATTGAAATAGTAAAAGGAAACTACTATCAAAGGTATATAAAATATAAACAAAGTGAAGAAAGGATTTATACAATAATATTAAATTTGAATGAAAATAAAAAGAACAAAACACATGAATTTGATGAATATATAAAGTATTTACATGGCATACAATGATAAGGAATGTTATTGTTGCTCTTCTTTCTTCTTAATAGTAACATAAACATTATTTTTCATATTGGTATAACGTTGAAAAGAGAAATGTGGGGATATGTTCAAACCACCTATCAATTTCATTTTTTATATGAAAGTGAAGTTAAACCCTTGTCGTTGTTTCTTACCAATATCAATTGTAGTCCAATATATAATTATCCCTTGTTATTTGTGTATAGTAAGGGCCTATGCCATATTTAGAGTAATTTGTTTCTGATTTCCTTTAGTAAGAGGTGTAATTGGAAAAAAAATCGGATTACTTATGTCAAATGGAACATCGATGTACTTAACAAAAATAACAATAGTGAACATTGGAATTTGGGGGGACTTGAACTAGGAATACAAAAAAAAATCTTAAAGTAACAAAGTGAACCATTAACTAAGCCAACTTCAACCCACAAGTTACATGTCAATATGAGACATTGACTACGGCATAAAAAAACCTCACATTCCAATTGATCATCATCAACACCAACAATTTCATCTTGTCTTGTATGCTCAACTATAGGTCATGCAATTGGAGAATTTAATGATTTCACAATTTGCGTATTATGCAAGGTGAGCAAATCATTTGTTGGGAACAACTAAATTGTTGAATTAAATAAAATATTTTCCATAGGAGGTAAACTCATATCAACCCATGACATAAGAAGATCACAATCATAAATAAAGGTTTCAATGTTCCTTATGTTAGTCAAGAGTTTCCAAAAAGAGGATCGCTTTTGATGATTTCCTCGATGTCAGAATATTGTATCTAAAGTGACAACAATGTTGATTTTTTTCCATAAAACTTTCTCTATTGTATTTCCTTCATACAAAGGATTATCTTTCAGAGGAAGCAATTGATGAAGGTCACCTACAAGAATTATGGATCTACCACCAAAAGGACAATCTTTTTTCTAAAGAAATACTTCTCATAATCAAGAATCTATATGTATGACTAAACTTTGTCATAGAAAACTCATTTCATCAATCAAAATCAATTGAATATGCCTCATTTATTCTTGAAATACTGCAAGATATTTCCCTTGTAGTGGTCTCATATATTTGATAGGAATTTTTAGAGAATATTTTATTGTTTTTGCATGTATATTAAAATAAACAATTCCGGTTGGAGAGAGCAAAAGCAAAGGACTATGGCCATGAGTTGTTGAAGAATAAAGAGCCTGAGAAACAAAATGAATAACAAAATACTTTCTAGTTCCAGTGATTCCTTATATAACCATATGAAGATGTTAATGATTTTCATATTCAACTAAGTGTTGTAATATGATCTCTAAAGAAAGTCATTTTTTCTCTGTGAAGGATGTTGGTGATGAAAATGTGCTATGAGAATTTTCAACAACAACACCCCTAGTTTGGAATTTTTTTATAAAATCAATAGCTTCTTCTGGAATACCATTTGAAACCATTTATTCCTCCCAATTAAATCATAAATCAAATTCCCTTAGATAAATAATCTGAAGATCTGAAATAATGACATTATTTGGAGGTATCATGTAAGACAAAACTTGACATTTTTCAAAATCTTCTTCAACAATCGTTGCTTGTTCATGGGAATATTCATCCTCTTAAGTAGTATCACAAGAGAAAGGGTATAAATCAACATTCCATTCTCAATATCATAAACTCCACCAATTTTCAATAATTTTTTCACTTGAGAGGCCAATATCAGTGGGAATATTATGAAATGGTTTGTACAAAAGTAACTCAGTTCAATAGAAAGTATCAAAGTCATTTGAATCCTCATTGGGAATAGAGTAAAAACACAACCAAAATCAAATAATGGCACGAAAATCCCTATCTTTCCATGATTTTTTCGTATGTTTGGAATCAAAGGTCCAATATCTTGTTGTTTCTATTATAGAATTTTTTTCAAGAAAAGACGGTTGATTTTGATATATTCGAACAAAAATATTTGGAGATTAAAATTGATGGGGATCATTAGATACTTTATATAATACCTTTGTACCAACATTCAAGATAAATAATTTCCTACTACAAACAACAAGAGTTACATTTAATAACATATGGCAGGTTTCTTGTGCTCCAATGTCACAATCAACAAGGGTTTCTGCAAGAAGCATTATGTATGCACAAAATGTAGGAACTTATAATTCACTCACATTTGAAATTATATTCAACTTATCTTGATAAATTTGTGACATATTTTCCAATTTGGAAGCATAATTTGCAATACATTTCATGACAACATGTCGAGAAACCACTGGCTAACAATCAACATTAGTGTGCCACATTGTAAGAAGATCAACATTATGTACATTTAGCTTATCATAATTTAATGCAATATCATATTCATTTTTCCCTTTCTCGTCTATGAATAATATTTATTCATCATAAAATTCTCATGGAGCATTGTATCGACATGTGAGAATAGACTCTTTTTTTTCACAAACAAGAATCTTCACTATGCTTTGCATGTATTTGAACATGATTCAACAAATGATAATAATATTCATGAGGATTGGAAGATATTATTTGTTCACTATTTAATAGGAATGGATCATGATTTAGGGTTAGAGGAACCATTATGTTTCATTGATGAATATCACATGGATTCCATGTTGTTACATATCAATCAAAGAATGTCTTTGCAACATGCACTTTAGAAGGGTTATACCAATTCAATGTGTCCATGTTTGGAGCACCTTCCAACCAAAAGTGATGATGAACTGGTTGAAATTTATTTTCTCTCATACAAAAATGTACTGAATCAGTTGCTAATTCTCTTCCTCTTGGTACTAAACATTTCATAGAGATCTTCCCTTATGATTTCATATGAATTCAAACTCTAATTATTCAAGGATTTAGACCATCAAAGTCTTCTTTTGAGAGTGTTTTCAAGTATCCTCACTCTAATGGACCAGATTCCAATGATTTTGGAGTGATCCGATATGGCGAGGGTCTTCCGACAGTCAAATCATGAAAGGTGTTGGACTGGTTAGATGTGTCGAGGATCTGAAAATGCCTGAAGTCTGAAAAAAAAGGTTCTGATCAGAGTTTGAGTATGTTGGAGTTATGTTGGAGTATGGTATAATACATGAGGGGTCTGAATGCACGATACTCCAAATTTATCTTGTTTATCGATCCAAAAAAGGATCCACCCAGATCTAATCTCTATAGTTGAACTTACTTCAATGAAAATAACTCATGCTTTTGATCTGACAATTCCAAAACTCTTCTTACAGGTTCGAATTGGCTCTGATCAATCTCGACTTTATTTTTCTACAAAGAAATTATCCTTCTTCAATTTCAACAGCTCGATCTAGTTGAGATATACAAAAATATCTCCTGCAACCCCAAATACTCAGTCTCTCTATGCAAAGACATACATTTTTACACAAAATGAAAATATACTTGCGGGAAAACATAGAGGCGCACAAATTCTGACACTTTATTGAAATTAGAAGGAATAAAAATATGAAATTGATAGGTTTGTTCCTAATTGAGGTCCCTTGGACATATTCACACTCACAATCACACACAATATAATGATTTTCTATAATCCAACCCCAATACACTCAATTTCTCTAATAAATAACATTTAATATACCATCTTTTCTACCATAAAAAAAAAAAATTGTGCTTCAAATGAAAGAGTTGATTCCTACGAAAATACTAATAATTCCCTTCTCAATATCCTCATTAAACTTTCGAGAGGGAGAATCTTAACAAACACTGTACTCTTGTACTAACATATTGCCTTAACATATCTTTTAAAATTCTTATGTCTCAAAAACCTCATCACTTATTCCTATAGTTGTCAATCGTATGATTCTTATATTTACAACGTTAACACATAACACCTTCCTCCTTGTGAGAATACAAGTAAAAAATTTAATACAAGCATAAGGATTATTGCATACAAGTCATATACGATATTATACTAGGACTTAGATTGTTTGACATACAATACATTACCATGCTTTGAGGCTTAAAATTCAAACATATTGAAGCTCCCTACCCACAATGTGACGTCCCCTACAATACTTGAATGCATTGGCTACGCAATTAAATAAATATACAAAGTAGTATGCACTGTTACCAAGCTTTAGGTCTTTAAGAGTCCTTTCCCATTACTCTACTTTACCAGTCATCGCGTTCTAATTCCATTTATTTTTTGACATGTATCTTGGACCACCTATCAAGTACTCTGCGCCATTAAACATGTCACCATCCATCAGAGCGTTGGGTTTTGGACGAGTTTTGATCCTAATGCGAAGTTTCAACCTTCATTTCACTATGCATTGGGTAGAGGCCTTGGACCTCCAGAGACAAAGTTTCTAAAATAATTCACAATCTAAGAGGACTGTCTCTTGCTCATCCGTTACTTGCATCTTGCACTCACTCTTTCCTCTCTCATAATTTCGTGATGTGTCTTTATCTTCTTTGGTTATGAATTCGAGGTTTCTCTAGTTGTTGGTGGTGAACTATTGCTGATCGCATTTGTGAAGATGTTTAAAGTTTGGATGAATTACTTACTCATGGTTATGGTTCTTACATCCTCGTCTTTACACAAGGTAAGGATAATGACTCCATTATAACCCTTGAGAAAAACGACTGGCAATATAATGGATGACTTAAGGGATATGAGACTTGGTCTCTTGTAAACTGTAAGGAATACAGATTTCTTATTTAAGTTAGCCATTAATATCTCATTTACATGCATACCATAGATATTCCCATCTCCTAGATATATTGATTTGCCGAAAATTTAGGGTATGATATTATTAACTATCGAGCTTGTGGGAATTGTTATTACGAGTGTAACTCCAATCCATTAAGACTTATTTACTTCTCTTGCTTGTAATGGGAATGTTTCTCTTATCATTTCTTGGTTTATCATTTACACTGATTGTGTTTGCATTTTATTCATTATGAAATTTTCTTAATCTTACTCCAGTTATTGAATCTATTTCCTTTCGTATTTGGTTTATGTACCCATGGTTTCTTACTGATATAAGTTGACCGAGGTCGTGACTTCACCATATCGTTACCCTTTAACCATTTTACCATAGCCTGGAAAAGGTGGTATTATTTTTATTATTAATGTTCTTATATGAGGGTCGCTTCTGTGAAACGGCTTCCTACAAAATATTTGTAACATAAAAATTCCTTTCTACCTGGTTGTTCCAACCCATGTGTTGATCCTGGATAAAAAATATTAAACAAGAAATCTCTTCGATTTATTTTTTTGAAGTATTTCGTAAGCCTGAGCATTTGTATTAATTGAATCTTTTTCTACTTCAGACTCCCTTTAGAGTTCATTATTTGGGTTGGTTGTCATCGATGTCAACTCTTGAAGAAAGTTTGGTAGCAAATTCCGGTAGCACAAAGGTTTGGGTAATGGAGACAAGTTTGTTTAATGGATAATGCTATGAGTTTTGATATATTTGGAGGTAATACTACTCCATATAGATAGTACATGCCATATCATTTTTGGTGGTATGTGGAACACCACATAACTCCTCACGGTTAGAGAGTTATAGCCATGTGAAGTTGGAGAACCCTCACGAGTCATCTAGAAGCCCCAAAAGGTCAAAGTAGTCAAAGTGGTTTAAGATATTTTAGAAGGTAAATAATAAAGTGAAGTGATGAGTGTAATATAATTCAAANAATTATTTAAATAATAAATTTAATGGAGAAATTACTAAGTGAACAAGTGGTTAGAAGTGGGTTAACCCTAAAATAAGGAAAGTGGGTTAAGATGGTTAAAAGGTAACCCCTTGAGGAAGCTACATGAAAGTATAAATAAGAGGTAAGGCTCTCTCATTTTCATCACACTTGAGCATATTAAATATCTATAGGTGACTGAGGTAACCAAAGGATATATAAGCCTAATTTCAAAGGGAAGGTGAAGTAAAGAAGACCAAAATTCAAGGGAGGATAAATTCTTTTGATGATGCTTTCTAAGGTATGTTATTTACATCTCATCTCACCATTTTCGTAATATTTTTTTTATAGAATGATTCAGACCATGAAATTGGTAGGCCATTGAGGAAACATATCCAAGTAGTTGTGATACAAATTTCAACTTTTGGTTTGTTTTATTTTGGGAGTTACACGCCATGGAAAATAGGGTTTGTGGCTAGTCCTGAAACTAGTCTAAAACAAGTGTTTTAGGTAAAAACATCACAACTTATTCATAACATATCTAAATTCAGTAAGAAAAAATGTATCGGTTATATTACAAACTATAGTATTCTGTGTACAATTTTCATATCCATACAACAAATATTTCGTGTGGGGCATGCTCTACAAGTTCTCTCTCTAGAATAAACCATGATTCAACAAGGTATGCCATTTTTTCTATAAAGCCTTTTATGAGAGGTTACAAGTAGTAAAGTCTGGAGGAATTGCATAAAATACACTGAATAACATTTTGTACCATTTTCAGATCTTTTTTCATTACAGATACATAGTTATGATTATTGCAAGTTAGGACTTCTGACTAATCCAAAATTAGTCATGTGAGACTAATGTAAAGTTTAATGAAAATGCTAGTCTCTTGTTGTTAAAGTTAAGGAAGGTTTGCAAGTATGTGATCTTATACAATAGGTATAATGTGGCATCCTAAAAAAATAATTTTGTTTTAAGTTTGAGTTTTCTTAGGAAAATTATTTCGTTTTTGGTAAATTCGAAATTGGAAAATTTTTGTCATTTTTGGAAATATCGAATTTCAAATTTAATTAATTATATTTAATGATTGTACTATTGGGAAGAGACCTGATTTGACCCAACTTACTTCTTTACTATGACACTTGTATGAAACAAAATATTTTATAATTATTACTGGAAGACAAATGGAACACCCATGTTGAAATCAGCTGACCATGACTCCATGAGTGGGGAATATGTTGGAACTACCTCAGAACTAATTGCTACAAGTGGAAAATCAAGAATTTGGCCATTGGCAGCCCCTAAAAATTAGGGATTTGGAAATCTGTGAAAATTCCCAAGGGGGGGGGGGGACGAAGACCTAGGAAAAAAGGATTATGGATATTTAGCATATGTGAGGAGGCAAGGCGCTGCCTAGTATGCTGGGGAAATGATTGATCTCTTGTTGTTATGAACACTAATTTATGAGTGTGAGGCAAGGAGAAGTTTTATGAGACCAAAATATTATTGTTGGGGTCGAGTTCTGAGTTTTCCCTCATGGATTTATGGTTAGGCTAGGGGTTGAATGGAACAAGTGGTGTTGGTTGTTCCGTTCTAAGGTTGGGAGGAACATAGTTGTTCCCTTTGTCTTTCAGCGAACTGGTTTAGATATGTTATCCTATTCCCTCTCTGACTAAATGTTATATGGTTAAATAAATGTTAGAATCCATCTGTTAATTTTGTACAGGAATACTACTATGGACGGAAGATTGAATTGCATATTATTGAAATTAGGAACTGATATAATGCCCCTATACTAGTTTTGAATGGATTATCTTTATTGCATCTTATTGCTAAGCGAATACTAATTTCCGTAAATATACTAGATGAAAGGATATGCCTGGTCAATCTTCTGAAAGAATAGTTTTGTGAGTTAGATTACTGATGTACTAAGATTAAAAAAAAACTGTAGGTGAAAACCTCACAAATAAATTGTATTTGCAGGTTTGAGTTATATATGTACACAATGTAAATGGAAAAACCGAATAGTGTAAATATATATATATACAGACGTATGCTTACATTCTTGTATATAAAGGTATGCGCAGAAGTATAGTAATTAATTGAGAATTATTTCATGTACAAGATTAATAGCTATAGTTTATTAGGAGATAACTATAAT
>SNQJ01S0023009.1:45471-99215 GCA_010110895.2 Picea sitchensis | reverse complement strand
ATGATTTGGTCTATTTGACCACATATTGAAATGCTGAAAATAATATTTGGATTAAATTGGTTAACACAAGCGAATTTCTAGAACTAAATACGAAAGGCTCGAAGGCCAAAGGAAAGAAAAGACATTTTGGAAACCTTAAATGGTGTTACACATATTCTAATAAATTCATATCTTTGTGAACAATAACATAAATCACCTAGTAATAAGAAAAAGGAAGGAAAATAACACGATTACAGTATGGGCGCAAATCAAACTTATTACAGTCACACTACCTAGAGTCGATTACAAAATAGGTATACACATATTTGGAAATAATCGATAATATTTATTCAGTACAAAACTCTAATTATGAGAAGAGGCCAATGTCGCGATAAGATTTAATGAAATCAATAAAACAATCTTTATATCATTACAAGTAGGTGGGAGGAAAATCTTGTAACTCTTTTCAAAGAACACATTACATATCTTGTCTAGATTTGAAATCAAACAAGTATCCAATCCTTATGTAAATAATGTGTTTTATTCCAACAATGGGAAACACTACCACAAGATGGGTTTACTCTTCAATCAAACGATATAGAAGTCGTAAGAGAACTATATTTTTTAATTAAAACTGGAACGGGACCATGACCTTCTTTTTCTAGAACCGAGAAAGATGAATCAGAGAGTTATTGGTCATGAAACCCGAATACCTTTTGTGCCGAGGATAGGCATGGACACCGGAAACTTGCATGGATGAAATGTCAGCAAAGAGGTACCATTTAAATATTAGTAACTATATGAAAGAAAGGTAAATGAAAAGCATCAACAGAACGATAAATGCTAGTAACAGATTATTCCAGAGTGGCACTCAACTTCTAACTTGGAAATTTGTGTCTTTCCCTTGTCACATTCTCACTGGATAGACGTCCGGGACGAGGGAGGATGGTCCAGTGAAGCCCTGATGGGTACCATCGCATCAACAGGGTCCCATCATTAGTGATGGTACCAAAATTGGTAAATTCTTTTTCTTATAAAATGAAATAATCAACAGCCTAATATTTAACATTCAAATTGTTAAAACGTGACATGCGAACAGGCTGAATACATAATATCAATGATTACACATAGAACATAGACTATATTTAATCGTTGAGTTTGAAACCCTGCCTAAAACAAATTACAGGGAGTATTTATAAATCAACAGTAAATACAACGATAACATTCTACGAAATCCAAATAGTGTCTATACTAATCATAGACCATGATAATGACAGGGTTCACTACAAGCTAAAACATTATATGTCGTAGAGCCCTTTTAATGGACTATTCGAATGCCATAGAGGTCACCTTGTAATGGGACCAGACAGAAATGTAATAAACAAGAAGAAAGAAATATTCATGTGAGAACCAGATAAGGGTTTGATGAAACTACAAAGGGATGGGTTCATCCTTTACAAAGGAAATAAAATAATTGCATCATATTATACTACAACACAAAAAGAAATTCCACTCCAAATAGGAACCCTGCATAGCCTTACAAAAACTTAATATCGAGCCTCGATATACATCAGACAGAGGGTCTGTAAGGAATAGCGATATTTGAAAATAATGAAACCCTAAGAATTATAGTAAACATGAGGAACTATGCAAGTGAATTTTCTATGATTTCAGTACAAGGGTGGAATGCCGAGACTTCCAGAGAACTTGAGAAGGAAAATAATCGAATAATACAACTTTCTCTAGGAGCGGACTTAACCCATAAAGATCTCAAGGAATAACAATAAGGGAAGACTTAACTTAAAAAAGAGAATATAACAAGAGTTACAGGAACGTATATAGATTTCACTATGATGATTCTTTCGAAGTCCCACTCTACCATTCAAAATACAGTGACATCCCAAAACTTACCAGGGAAGATAGATGTGTTGGTTGTTCCACCGGGAAATGGTTTCCACATTGACAACCTCCCCGCTGAGAAGTAACACGCGAAGCCATCTGCTGAGAGTTAACATGTAGGGCCACCTGATAAGGGTTAGCATGCAAATCCATTTTAGGGATTCATAATGACAAAAGGAAAAAATGCTTAAACCTAAGAATACTCCTCATGGTGCAGATTAAATGCTAAGGGTACAATGGTGGGTTTGGCCATGTGATGGGCATAGTTTGGCATGATTAAGTTGGAGGAAAGGACAGGAGGAACCATCACAACTCGCATACATAGTACCCCATTAATGGCAGATGCAGAGAGATTTAACTCCTGACAGATAAAACTTTCTTCCCACTTCAAGAAATCGTGAAGTTATTAACTTCCCTCCTTGACATAACTAGTTGGAATTCGTTTACTACAACTATATCATTGCAGTTTGAATACCGTTAAGATAAGATTATCATTTAGCCATCATTCTATTAAGTCAGAGTTAAACGATATTCAACATGAAGTTCATTACCCATATCTCTAGTTAGTTGGCAACTGGAAGATCACTAACCAATATTATCTTAGAAACCCGTTTAAGAATTTAAGCGCACCAAGTGATTCCATGCACCTTTTACTAAGCCTTATATGTTAGACTAAGGAATATAGTCCCGACCCGTGGCTTCATAAAGGGATATGAGTTTTATTTCCAAGTACTATTAAATATCCTCGCGCACAACATGGAAGACTTGTGTTAGGGAGAGATTGGGACTATAAGTCCTAAGTCTAGACTACTATGTAGATATATATTTATTTATATGAGTAAAATTGAGACTGAATGAATTTCTAGAATTTTGGTGAATTAAATTTCCCTTTCCAAAGTAAGTCGACTGATGTAGAATGGCATCATGTGATAAATAGAACATAAGACACCTCGTAGAGTTGTATAACCATAATGAAGACTATCTCTGTTAACAATGAATAGATATATAAAATGAGATTGAAGATTAATGTCCCATCGGATTTTTTTTTTATGGTAAATTTGAGGTACATTACATATGGTATCAGAGAAAAGGTTACGACACTTGGACCTTGAATAGGGCCAAAGTATTTATTTAGTACATTTTTTTTATTATGCAAAAGCTAACAAAAAAAACTGTTGTTACAAACAAAAAACTCTTTCTGTTTTGTGTTAATCATGGCATCCCAGGATGATGCATAAATCAGACTTGAGGGAAATCTGGCACAAAGACCTTCTAAATATACGAGATAGAACAATGATGGGATCTCACCCACTGAAGTTCTGGAAACGATGAGGAATCTCATCATTGAGCTGGAATTTTTCAAAGCAGACAATGAGAAACTAAAGAAGGCACAACAGGAGCAGCAAGAAACAAATGAAGTCCTGATGCATAGTATAGTGACAAAGAAAATCCCAAAGGACGAGAACCATGAAGAATAGGTCAATAAAAGGGCCTCTAATAATTTTGGCCCTGAAGAAGAAAAAAGGGACAACTCATCTAAAGGTACACCTTCAGTTGAAGGTAAAACAAAATTAGATAGAAAAAGAAAACAGGTAGATCACCTTGAGTGAGAATTTAAGAAAATAAAACCCGCTACCTTTGATGGGGAATTTAGAATAGGGGAGGAAGTTGAGGCATGGTTATTAGAAATAAATAAGTATTTCCATATCTACAACTATTCCAACAATATGAAGGTCAAAATGGCTATCTATAACCTGAAAGGAAAAGCCATCATTTGGTGGCAAGATCTGAAATTGGCCTAAAAGAGAAACAGATGGAATGGGAAGACTTTAATAAATATTTCAAGAAACAATAGCTATCTAAAAGTTACTATGAAATAAAAACTAAATAATTTTATTAGCTACGACTTGGTCAAATGGCTATGGAGGATCTGATAAACAAATTCCTGGAATTACTAAGGTTAGTACCTTATATCCGGGAGGACAAAGTAAAAATCTAGCGGTTCCTAAGCTGTTTAGCACAGTCTTACAAGGACATAATCAATTTTGATATCCCCAAGTCCTTCAGTGAAGTTTTCAGAAAAGCTCGAATGTGTTGTGACCAATACAAACAGAGAACATGTTACATAATTTCCCAAGGCTTGGAAGGATAAGAAAGAAGACCGAATGAATTAGCGGAAGAAGGGATACCAGCCAACTCCTTATCGGAACGTAGCAAAAAGATTTCCAAGAAAATATTTTCACTCCAACAATCCAAATACGCAAGGCAATGATAAACTGGTAAATCTAGGAACAAAGAAGTTTGGGGACAGCCCCCGCGAACCATTAAAGTGTTGGGCATGTGGAGATCCTCATCTAAGGAGAAACTGCCCATGTTTAAATTCAGAAACGAGAACTGTTGTTCACAATTTGTAGAAGCCTCGACTGTGGGAGATGCGAGCAGAAGCTTACATCAGATAAATGCAGTCGTGGATGGTCGACAAGCTGACCACCAGTCCTCTGTGGTGGAAGTGGAAGGTAAAATCAATAACACTTGAATTTTTGTTTTAATTGATCCTGGAGCTACATCAAGTTATATCACTCTTGGTATAGTAGATTCAAATAAACTTAAGAAAATGAGACATGCAAAATCGTGGCTAGTACAACTAGAAAAAGGAACTAAAAGGAAAGTGGTTGACTTTATTTATGATTATGATTTCAGTTTGGGTGGTCAAAACATACGAACAAATATGAACATTTTACCGTTAGGATCTTATGATGTAATTATTTGAATGGATTGGCTAGAAAAGCATAGAGCAGTGCTAGACTATTACGAAAAATCACTCAAGTATAAAGACAAAAAATGACATGGTTAGGACAGTCCAAGGTATAAAAAAGCCAGTCTTAATTAGACATATTTCAACAATGCAATTCAAGAAATGCATGAGAAAGGGTTGTCAATTTTATTCCATCCAAGTAACAAATCTGTTAGAAAAAGAAAATAAACCCAACTTGGAGGATTTTGTTGTGCTGCGTGATTTCATAGACGTGTTTGTTGATGAAATACCTGAAGTACCCTAAAGAAGGGACATAGACTTTTCTATCGACCTACTACCTGGTTCAACCCCTATCTCAAATGTAATGAACCTCATATTTAAAACAAAAAACAAAAAACAAAAATTGTTTCAACAGTTCCATGGTGGAAAAGGGGGTTCTAGTCATGCAACTCTGTCGTCGATTGGTTAGGAAATTCGGTAATAAAACTTCACTTTAAGGTTCTATTATAAAGTCCTTGATACAAACTCTTAGTTCTCTACATACCACAATATTTCCTATTCGTGACATGCATAGAAGGTTATGAGGAAAGGTCCCCAAGATTATTGGTAAACCCCCTTACATATACCTATAGGCTACGCATATAAGACTAGTTTCACAGTACATGATGTAACTCATTTTTTTTAAATAACACAGGCCTTCAAGTTCGTGCACATATCCACCTGTGGTGTTATGGAAGGAATCCTTAATTAGTTCTTAATCGTAATAGACAGGGGGGTCGTGTTTTCCCTTACACCAAACAACAAACCTAACTACCAAGTCCTGGTTATTTTGTAGTTGTTTAGAATTGGTGGTTGATTGAATGAAAGTACGAGATCCAAAGGCCAGTGGGATGTTGACATCTAGGATCTAGCTATTGTCTCAGATTTACACAGAGGGTGAAAAAAACTGGTTTAACTTGAGTCATGATGGTGTCCCATCGAAACCTTTTTTAAGTGGATGAGATGGATTACTGTCATAAACGTTAAAGTTTTGTAACTTCATTTAATTCCATCCTACGAATTACTTTGTACTTACTGGCTCCATACCCAAGGTGTCATAATCACTCTAACATTGTCACATGGCAATTCTTCCTCCACACTCCCTACATTTACTATAAGGTGATAAGGCATCACTTAGAGTTAGAATAGGTTTACCACTTTGTCATTCCTGAGTTTTCACGAAGAGGTTTGGCATACTCCAAATTCAGAGGTGAATACTGTTGTGAGTGAAGGAGGTTGCTCCCTAGTGTAACAACCGGCATGGCCCTAGGCCCTGGTAAGTTCTTTAAACACAATACCGAGATAGATAAACCAAAAGGGGATGTCAATCTTTGGAAATAATGTTAGGTGTTTTGTTGTTTTGTTAGTTTCTGTAGTGTTTTTGTGACATCCCCAAAAATAAAATATTTTTGAAATTTAAAATTTCTGGAAATTTATTCCGTTTTTAGTAAATTTGAATTTGGAATTTTTTTTCCATTTATGGCAATTCCAAATTTCGAATTTGCTAATTGTAATTAATTATTTTGACTGTTGGGCAGAGACCTGATTTGACCCAACTAACTATTTGACTATTATACTTGTACGGAAACATAATATTTTATATTGATTGTAGGAGGACAAATGGAACAACCATGTTAAATTTAGCTTACCATGACTCCATGAGTGGGGAACATGTTGGAACTACCTCTGGGCTGATTATTACAAGTGGAAAATCAGTGATTTGGCCATTGGCAGCCCCTGAAAATCAGGGATTTAGAAAGCTGCGAAAATTCCCAAGGGAGGGAAAAGACCTGGGCAAATGATAAATAACATATGAGAGTAGGCAGGACGTTGCCAAGTATGCTAGGAAGGGAGACTTTTGATTTACTTGCTATTATGAACACTGCTTGAGTGTGAGGTAAGGGAAAAACTGTTGGAGCTGTAGGACATATATGAAGAGAATATTTTCCAAGTTCACCCTCATGGATTCATGGTCAGGCTAAGGGGTGAATTGGGCAAGTAGTTTGGATGGCCTGTTTTATGGTTGGGAGGAATGTGGTTGTTCCCTTTGTCTTTCAGCGTATTATTTCAGATATGTTATTTTTGTCCCTTCTCTGATTGAATGTTAAATGGTTACATACCTGATAGAATGTATCTGTTAGAAATAATATTAAGGACGAAAGATCAAATGGATCCTATTGCAAACTTACGAATTGCTAGAATGTCTCTCTACTAGTTCGAAATGGATTATCTTTGCTGCATCTCATTACTGTTATGAATACTAGTTCCTGAAAGTATACTAGATGGAAGGATATGACTAGTCAATTCTTAAAGAAGATTTGTGTTGTGGTTTGGATTACTACTATAGTAAGATAAAGTGTCATAGTTGAAAACCCCACAAGTAAATTGTAATGCAGATTTGAGTTTACCTACATATTGAATGCAAATGGAAAACTGCATAGTGTATAGATTGTAAGTATGTAATCATTTCACCGCCTATGCAAATGGTGAATCGGTGGTCATCTTGACCTTTAAAGACTCGAGGAATAAACCACTGATTACATTTTTGTTTTACATAAATTAAACGATGGCCTCCTTAACCTTTGCAGGCCACAAAACACCATCACCGCCTTGATTAAAATCTTTTAGGAGATTGAAGGGGCAATTTTTTGCATTTAAATACCAGAGTCGAAATTGTAATAGGGATGAGTTTGACAACAATTTTTGAATTGAATTTGTCACTCTGTGTTTTATTTTACTGAGTTTGTAAACTCTGTTCATGTTTTCATTTTTTCGACATTTCAGAGTTTATTGGTTTAAGTTGCATGGAGTTATTTTGTTCTTACAAACGTTGAAACCCAAAGTGGCCCCACATCCTGATCAAATTTCATGATTCAACGATTACCGTTGTATGTTTTTCATGCATCAAGCATTACCAAACGCCGAAACCCGATATTGGTTGGGCCCCATACCTTTTTCGTGATTTTGTGATTCGGTGCTTGACGTTGTGTAGTGTTTTGCATCGAGAGTTAGTAAACCCTGAAACCCAAAATTGTTGGGCCCACACCCTAATCGCATTTTGCAATTCGACATTTCTTATTTCATTTTTTTTGTGCGTCATGTGTTCATAAACCCCGAAACCCCAAAGTGTTGGGCCCACAACCTTTTCTCATTTCGAGATTTGGCAAACTGCGTGGTCTTTTTTTATTTGTATTTGGCGCTTGTAATTGCCAAAACCCGATTGACCTCCATTTGTTTTTTCACATAGATATATATATATGTATATTTAAAGTACAAAAGTGACCTTGCAAATACCAAGAATTATTATAGACCATCTACAACATTTACACAACCTTATATCAACCGGTGTTTAATGAAAAGTTATAGGTTGAAATGTTGGAAAATTATTGGAGTGAATCAAATTAACACAGTTTAATTACTAGAACTAATCATGAGAGGCGCGAAGGCCCAAGGAAGAAGGGACATCCCGAAACTTAAAACATACCCCTGAGTAAATTCCTAACAGTGTAAATAACAACACAATCACCTAAAAGTTCAAAAGGAAAGTCTTTAACACAAGTACAATAAGTGCAAATTGAATTCATATACCATCATGCAATCTGGAGTCAACTATAAACAAGATACACATATAGCCAACAATAGCCGAGTATTTTTCCTTTTTCAAAATCCTTTCGAGGAAGTAGCCAATATGGCGCTAGTATATTAAACCAATAAAATAACCAATATGCCATTACAAGTAGGCGGAAGGAAAACCCTGTAATTCTTTTAAAAATAGTATTACATATCTCATTCGGAATTGAAATAAATGAACATCCCATGCAGTGTTTTACTTCCAACGATAGATTTTTCCATTCAAAAAACGGGTTACCTGTTATGACCCTATAAGTTATAGGATCAACTGGTGACTGGAATATTATCTCTCTCTAGTGTTTTTTGTTGACAAATGATTTTTCATTCTGCAAATAATTTGAAAAGAAAATAATTTGAAAAGAAAAGAAAAAGAAAGAAAAGAAAAAGAAAAGAGGGCATAAAAGAATTTTAATAAAGCCCCATGCAATAATAGTAACTTGGTCCATACCTTTCAAGCATGGCCAAGTTCTTTTTAAATTGATGTTGATAGGGTTAGTGAATAAGTTTGGATAAACCGTTTAATCTTAGCCAAAGTGTCTAGGTTAGATTAGTGAATAAATCTAGCCAGACTGTCTAATCTTGGTCAGATAGCCCCAGGGTAGAGTAAATTCTTAACCCAACAATCTAATCTGGTTTAATTGTCATAGGAAACTAGGTTAGAATATAGGCTAGTGTCTTTATTTCAATAAAACCAGCTTGATGATCAATGTTACACCATGATTTGGATACCTAAAAGGTTGTTTGACTAACCCCTTGGTGGTGTAGACATGAAAAGCCTTGGGGAAAAACTCGTGAAATGCACTTATCCTAAGTTTCTCGGTGCATGTATTTTTCGTGCCCTCACTTATGCTCCGTTCATATGTCAGTAGTTAGGATGATTTACTTGAGATCACGATTGAGCGGATCTTTAAGTTCCAAATAGTTCTATCTTTAGCAGGAAGTCGAAGAAATGTGATAAGACAGGTGCATCTGGAAAGCTCAAGTTTAAGTGTGCATATCTACAATCAATATTGGATTCCAAACCCCCATCAAGTATGCCTTTAATGGAGAGGCAGTCGAGAATGTGTGATAAAGCATTACAGTCTGTGACCAAAGAAATAAGTGCAGGATCAGCGGCTCAAGGTGTTTTGGACCCCCACAGAAGCCCGATATACTTTTAGAGTCGAATGAAATCTCTCCCTGCGGCGGGCCCCCCTATATGTCGCAGTGGCATCCAATCGGTCTCAGTCGCATTGGCTCCTACCAGTGACATACCCTCGTCACCTCTTGATGTCACCATCCACCTTTCTAAAGAGTCACATCCCTTAATTTCTGTCAGTCCTTCCCCCCCATTCTCTCGTGGAAAGCCCCCTCACCATAATGTTTACCCCAATCGGTAACCGCCATGTCACTCATCTGTATGCCTCAGTCATTTTCACCTGCTATCTCACACTCTAAGTCATCTGTTGGCTATTTTTTACTGGATGACCTATCCGTTAATCAACTGACCTGTCCCTCGCGCCCTACAGACACCGTTTTACTCAAAACTACCCTCACTCTTCTTTCCTTCACCATTTACCACTCATGTACCGGAGAATTTTTTTTACATCATTTTTCTCCATTCAGTAAGTCGCCCCCACCTATAGTTTTCCCCTCTAACATTATTTTTTGCAGGTAATGTTACAGTAATGGTGCGAAGTCAAAACAAGCGAGAAGGAGGAAGGAGAATTCAAACACTACGCCTCGACCTTGACGATATTCGATGGTAAATATCATTTAATCGCAGACACCAAGTGCGATTTCGACTTTCTGAGACCTTTAATTAGGTAGCTCAAAGTTTTCTGGATCGGTGGCGAAATTGGTTTCTGGGAGTCCAACTTATCCCTATATCTCTTTCCTCAAATTCACCCTTTCTAGAATTTTCCCTCAAATTGCCAATCCCACTACATTCTCGAGCAAAGAGCCATCGTGTCCTCCTCTGGAGAGTTCTTTTCCTCATCACGCCTGAAGCCATCGACCAAATGATGCAAACATACCGAGCCAACTCCACATCACCTTTAAACCTTGAAATCATTACAGAGTTATACCAGAAGATGACCTTCCCTCAAAGGGCTCAAATATTTGATCTTTTCCTCCCTGTCAAGCTCAACTCCCCGCTACAAATACCCCTTATCCCTCTTCCATATTTTCAACCAAAAGAAACCAGACCATCACGTCCCTATGCACCTTGTTGAGTTATTACTCGGTCGATTGGGTAGTTGAACCCATTCTGGGATTTTTATAGATTTTCTCCACCGATGAGAATCCACTACAGGTTGACTTCAGCACATTCTTGGCAAATAATATTCATGAACAATTTGTCAATTTTGTCTCGGAAGGCATGTTCAGATACTTTTCCATATTGGCATACTTGTTCATATTCTTTCAAGCAGACAAATTTACTTTTCCCATCTACCGGAAGATGGATGGAATGGAAAACCCTAGGTAGTAACCGCATGGACCTCCCTACTCAAGCACAACTCCACAGATTCAGTTTCAAGGATTTCATCGATCAATTCTACCACCGATGGTAAGTATGCTTAGCGGTATACCCAAACCTAGGATAAATGATGAAGTTCATAGGATCATGCATCTCTTGGATCACACCAAGACTGGTGATTGGTATTTATACCAAAATCTCACTGAGATCAGAATATATGGATGCAAGTTGGCTACATACAAATTGCTTAAATACACGCACAGTAATTTTTGCCCTAGAATTTTATAAGGCGGATGATAAACTTTGATGACATTCACTTTGTGTCACTGAAGAAACAGCATTTCGAGGAATCAAAGTGATTGGCTCTTTCATTTTACCGTGATCGGAGCCTTTGGAGGAAGAAATGACGGGTTGTTGAAGAGTGAGAGTTCTTCATGATTTTCACGTAGCTTCATGATCGTACAGATCATCTCGAGAGATGAGAATTGAGAAGAACAAAGAATATCCCATATGTCCGCGAATCTAGGCCTGAAATTAGAAATTCTCAAACTAGGCGATTATGGGGCCAAACCTTACTTTGGTCCGATGACGGTAGGATCCCCCGGGCACTGTTTCGCAAACAACCACTCCACAGGTTTTGAAAGAGAAAATGCCTAGGCAATATTTGTCTCCACCTGTCAGCACGAGTGTCATCGAGGAAAAGAATTCCAATTGCATACCAAAACGTCTAAAACTAGTTGACTCAGGCTTCATTTGGGAAAGAGTCCCATGCACTTTCTGATGACCCAAGGTTGATAGAACACCCATAGTGCAAACCTCCGACATATCATAACCTTAGCATTGTTTAAGAAATCTACAGATACTCCACACCAACCAACCAGCCAGGCAAGGTAGGATCAAAGATAAGCATCTTTGAAAAATACGATCTAATCAAAAAAAAGAATCAGACCCTCACCAACAATACTTACACTCAGTTTCGGAAGTAGACGTCAACTACACAACATAGGCTTCTATCAGTGTTTGACGAGAAGGGGAAAAGAATTAATATAGCATTCCTCAAACCGCGAGGTGCGAGATCGAGGTAATCATTGATTACAAAGGGCCACCTTTGAATTCCAAACTAAGGATGTACATCCGGTCGATCAGATGGATATGCAAAAGAAAATAGGAAGATGTTTTCTATCACGTTGGCGCATGCTTCTATTTGCATCAAATTGAGAGTGTCCACAGACAATTTCAAACATATTTTAGTTGGAAAGATATCATCCTTTCAAGGACAAGCGGATCAAGACTTTGGAGGAATTGGTCCTCAAGATGGAGTTACAATCCTTAGGCATTGAATGCGGTAGGAGATGATTAAGAAGAAGAAGAATGATGACATAGCCTCGCCAAGGAGCAACTGGCTGCCTGTAGGATTCAGGTAGAAGGAGATAGGAGGCAGAAGGAGAGAAATATGAAATGCTCAAACTACTCATGGGCGAATGCACAACCTTCGAAATGCATTTGAGATGGAGAAGCTAGTAAAGAGAAAGAACAACTGAAGCAAATGGAAGTCATTAGTTGGGGTGCAATTCACTTTGAAGTGAGCACAGCGTCAGTGACATAAGTCCCATCTGTTACTCTATTGACATCCCTGGAAAAGACATCCGAATTGGCTAAATCTATGGAAAGATGAACCTGCGCGAGGAAACAAAGATTAGCGGGCTAAAAAGGAGATTGAGAACCTTGAGAAACTCAAATATTCCCTATCAAGATCAACCTCTCGAGGAAAGTAGGTCCGGACCGACTCAAACAAAGAGTTACAACGACTCAGGAGGCAATGATGGCGGGTAAAACTCACGAGGTGAAGTTAAAGAAAAAGAATTTGAATGAGACATCAAGAGTCTATGAGCAGACCATAATAATGTCCTACAGTCATGTTGAGAAAAATGGGTTGATGCGGAAAACAAACTTGAGCCATTGAAGATCGGTCCAGATGGGAGAGGTTCCCCACCAGACCAATGAAATCATCAGAGTTCCTAAATTTAAGACTAAGGGAGGTGGAAGGTTGAAAGTGAAGACCGTGAGAGACCATCCTTGAGGTCAAAGAGTTTTGACCAAGAGGGGACTAATGCTTTAGGCTGGAAGAAAGGTTTAGGCCATGGACCTAGGGTACAAAGATTCTTCAGTAAAACTGAGGCTCTACAGAAGAAAGGTCTTCCTAATCTGAAGAAATGTCGATGACAAACTTATGACACTTCCAGACTACAAAAAGAGACTGGGCGATGTGGCTAAGGATAGTTCAAGTTTTCAAATTCAAGCATCACTAGCAAGGCATTTCTAGATACACTTTAGTGGGACATCGGTGATTGACTGAGATTCGGTATCTTCATCCACCAAAACTACCTTCTCAAATACCGCAATGGATGAATTTTTATCGAGGCTACTGAAAGTCAACACCTTGATCATGACCGATGGGAAGAACTCTATGATCTGATCAGTAGCGGATGAGCTATCGGCCAGTCATTTGTCGAATCATATGAGAATTAGATGCGAGGCCTCCTGTGTCCCGCAAAAAGCGGCTTATCGCGGTTGTGACACATCATCAAAGTTCCTAGATTTAAAATTTGTTAAGTTAGTTAGGCTAAACATAGATTCTGCGATCGATCTTTGATGACTGGATTTTTTGTAATTTTGAGTTATAAATACTTCACTTTTCGAATTATTGAGGGTTGTTGATTCGCAAAACCTATTTCTATCAAACTGTATTATTTTGAAGAGATCTTCCATTATCGAAAGGCACTATAGGATTCTTGTGTGTATTCACTGGTGATATTTTCTCTCTAAGTTGAATGTTGTTCCACTTTGTTATCACGACGATAAATCACTGGAAATGCCGAACATTGCGGTTATCTAAGTATACCTTGTTTGATGAAGGTGCAGTGTTTATCTTTCATTTTAATAAAGAAATTCTTAACTGCTTCTTTGTTGTATTTGTCTTTCTCACCTTTTCTACTATTCTCATTTATGCTACTAAAAGAATCCAATGATTATATTGTCTTACCCTGTGAAAGGTTTCCTTTGTTTTTCTAGTTCATATTTCATCTTTACGACACAGACCCCATATGATGGATGTAAAACTATCTCAATAACTCAACAAATGCTACAACAACAAAACCCGATTTATTTATTTATCTAGCCTAATATTTAAAAATTGAAACATATCTAAATCATATAGAGAGATCTTTCTCTGAAGCTGGTAGGGCTAGTTAAATAAACAAGATTGAGAGGTTTGTTGGATAAAGTTACCTCTCATGAATTTCTTCTACCCTAACAACCTATGGGAATTTGGGCTAACATGAGTGGCGAGCAGGAAAGAGCAGGAACTAAAATTTATAGCTTTCGTTTTTCTTTTCCCCTAGAGAAAGTTTGTTCACGAAATATTGCAAATTTGAAAGAAAGTAATGTTTAGAGGTTGATTAAGATTTATTTTATGTGTCTTTCAGACTCTCTAAACTAAAAAGTATATATAAAAATCAAAAAATGTCTGGCTCCTAAAGAGAGGTTTATACTCTGATCTCATCGGACCGAACTGCCGATAGTAACGGATAACCCATAAGGTTACTTTCCGGAAAAGCCCAGTTGTTGAAGATTGATGAAATGAGCTCCTTTGCTTGAAGTCCCACTTTCTTTGGGAAGCTCGTTTCCTTTCAAAACCCTCACTTTGACACCTTAGGATGAAACAAAACAAGATCAGGTAAGTTTGTGACTGAAATAATTTTGGACCCAATCGTTTTGCAAACCTGGACTCCTGAAGTTCTATCCCCCACTGCTAAACCGGAAACCACTCCCTTGGTGCTAGCCAGTCCCTCCATTTTCGTCTTGATCAGCTACCCCTGCTTTATCATCGGTTTTATCCCACCTCCTCCACCTATCACGGCAGCCAGATACACTCCCCTTGAATTGTTGGCCATGCCTCTTCATACCATGCCCAAGACTATCAAATGAAACTCCCACAGTTCGATGGAATAAGACCTTTAGGCATAACAACATGTTGAAAATATGAATGATTATTTTGACCTGCACGAAGTAGATGAGTTTGATGTTCAAATGAGATTGTTTGCCAAAATTTGGCGTTAGAAATGGTATAATGGTTCGTTAAAAGCCTCAGTCCTTGACCTTACAGCATTTCAAAGGAGTTTTCTAGTGAGATGGGAGGTAAAGAAAAACCCTCTCAAATAGCCAATTGATCTGAAAATATTAGAAGAAGAAATCAAGGTGAGACAATGCAAGATTAATGCACTCGTTTCAACAATCTTTGTCGTCCCAATGAAATCAAACCTCCACGGGGTTTGGTATTGATAAAATCCCCTGATGGTTTTAGTAGGTATGTCCTAAGCACCAACTAAAGGAAATAATTCTACCACCACGGAAGACATGCGGCATAATTAGTGTGGAGGCCAATATTTTGGTGAAAAGGGCACGTCAGAGGTCATAGAGGAGAGTCACAATTAAGAGGAACCTTCCACATCAACCTCGATTCCAAATTGGATTCCTTGGCCGGAGAAATGGAAATAGTGGAAATACTACTTGTGTGAGGAAGAAATCCTCCTAGAGAAAGCCCACCAGCCTCTCAAGTTTGGAATCCTAACTTAGGGAGAAACCCTCCTCAAATCAGAATGAGAGAGATCCTAGGGATCAAAGTAGAGGAGTGCGGATCAATGAATCAGACCTCCTAAGAAAATTATCTTTGATGAAGAGGAAGTGATTGAGGAACTAGAGTATACCCACATAAATCTCATGAAATTTCATGATACTTGAAGCTATTTTTCCTTACCCAAGAAGAGAAAGGACTTTTTCTTCTCAATCAAACAAGTAAGTGAAGAATTTGAATATGTCTAACAACATGCATTCAAAAATGCCATCTTGGAGGTACAGGTGGTACAATGCAATGAAATAAAAGGCAGAGGGAGTTCCCAAAAGGCGATTGAAATGAAGAGAGGTGAGTGAAACCAAAATCCTCTAAATGTTGTCGAGAATATTCTGAGAGGTACTACGAAGTTCCCACAAAAGAAACCTTACTATTAAGAAAGAGATGCATTAAGTAGCGAGGGTTTCATCGATTAATCAAGCCGTATTTTTGGCGGGAAGAATGTGGTGGAATGAGCGAATTGATGAGCCAAAGGAAAGTCCACCTTTCAGCCTCGAAGGGGGTGTAAGTAAAAATTCCCATTCCACTTTTTGAGTTGATGAACAAAAGGCGTATCATTCTGGCCCGATTAAAGAACTGACTATTGAACCTGACATAGGCACGAGGCCTTAACCATTGGATCAACAAATCATTTAGACATTGTGAACCTTATAGATGATCAACCCAAACTCTTGTTCGGACACGAGAGTGAATGGCCAAGCCGATACTGGTGAGGTTGCTCCTTTTACATCAGTCTAAATATACATGACCCGATCTTGCATAATGCTATGCTAGATTTGGGTTCTTCCCACAATCTGATGCCCAAAACAATAATGGAGAATTTGAAGTCCACCCATACCCAACCCCACAAGTATTTACATTCATTCGACTCCAATAGAGTTAGATGTATTGGTTTGATCAAAGGCCTATGTATCACTAGTTCAGATTCTTTCAAAGAGCATGGTCATGGAGTGTGAAAGCGGTCGTGGAGCATTCCCAAAGTATGGAATTTTGCTATCCCAGTCTTGAGGGGCTAAGCTGAGAGGTACCCTATAATTTGGATATGTAGGTATGTAGTATCTAATTTTGAGCGTAAAGAAAATTTATATAGAGAAATGTTGATGAAGTATATGGTTAGTAGCCAAGAAAAACTACACAACTATCGTCTTTACTCCACGCATTAAGATTGGATTAAGTTTATCTTTTGTATGATGATGACCACGAGAAGAGTAAAACACTCATTTGGGAAGATACATCAGTCAGAATGAAGGCCAATCATTGAAGGGTGAAAGAAGAAAAAACGTGATAAGCCCAGAAGGTATGGTGATTTAAGACATGGATTTTGATGGGCGGTAAGCAAAGGGGCTAGAATGAGTTTAATTTTGCACAACCGAGCCAATTATTGGAAAACCATTCTTACAAATTAAATTTCAATGCACTAACAATATTGCTTAGTATGAAACCTTGATGCTCAGTCTGAAACTACTAAAAAAGGTTGAACAAGCAGATTATGGTAAGAGGTGATTACGAGTTAATAATCAAGAAAATTAAAAGATTGAGTATGTGGTGAAACACCCACGTCTTAAAGTTTATAGGAATTTTGTTCTTGATTCCCTTAGATGTTTCACCGAAGTTGATTTGCAGTGTGCCTAGGGGACAAAACATTTTGGCGGATGGATTGGCTACGTCATCAGCCACATGTAATATTCCTTTCCGCCCGACTCGCCTATATACTTTTGAGGTGAAATGTAGACCAACCATTCCCGTCTATATCAGGTATTGGTAAGTGTTTGGTAATGATGATCAAAATTGAAGACTTTATGGAGTGCAAAATGATTTTGAATGTACGAATATAGATTTAAAGAGCGAAGATGAAAATGTAAAGATGCGATTTTAAAAATGATAGTGTAAATAAGCGTGGAATTCAGGAGAATTAGGCTATGATGAGATGGAGACTGATATACTGCATTTGAAAAGTCTTTTTACCTAGGTTTTAGTTCCTTTAGAAGACCTGTTTTATTTTAATGATGTAGCAAAAAAAAAAATGGAGTGGACAAGGATGTTGAAGATTGTAATATAGGGATAGAACAGAAACCTAGGATAGTCAAATTGTCCAAATCATTACCCGGAGAAAAAAAACTCAAAATACATTGAGTTGTTCAAAGATATTCGGATGTCTTTGCCTAGGGTTATGAGGATTTGAAAGCTTATGATACAAGCATCATACAACATAGGATTCCAATAAAATAAGATCAAAAACCTTTCTGACATAATTTTAGGAGAATCAATCCCAAGTTACTCCCCGTGATAGAAAAGAAATCAAAAAATAATACGTTGCCAAATCATGAATCAGATTCGTTTTCCCAATGGGTCTCAAATTTGGTCCCAACATGTAAAAAATCTGGGGAAATCAGACTCTACATACATTTCCGTAATCTGAACAAAGCATACTTGAAGGATAACTACCCCTTGCCAAAAAATGGACCACATACTACAAGGGGTAGTTGGATCGGTCGAATCTCTTTCTTTGGATGGGTTCTCGAGGGTTATAACCAGGTCATCGTTCACCCAGATGACCAATACAAAACGCTTTCACTACACCATGGGGCACTTTCATGTATGTGAAAATACCTTTCGATCTGATGAAGCGAACCCACTTTCAGTGATGGGCATCGCCTTTGTGGAAAAATTAGGTAAATTTATTGTCATATATATGGATGATGTAAGCTGTGTTTTAATGCGGTGACGAAACCTTAGACATCTCATGCAGTCTTTGAGAAATAGGAGGTTTGGGATTTATTTAAACCCTAAGAAGATCGCCCTTTGGGACTAGAGGCAAGCTGGTCACATAATTTCCTAAGGAGGCAGAATCAAAATAGACCAGCCCGAGTCGAGGCCATACAAAATTAGAAACACCCGAAACTGTCAAATATTCACAGGTCTTTTCGAGGAAAAATAAACTTTCTCTGAAGATTCATACCCAATCTGGTTGAGCTCCTCAGAAACATTACAAATATGTTAAAAAAGCATGTAAAAATAAAATGGGATACCGAGTCCAGGCAGTCTTCGAACAAGTCAAGCGAGCACTCAGAATTTGTCTTGATCGGTCCTGATTTTACCAAGGATTTATATCTTTTTCTTTCATTTTTCGAACATACTTATTACTGCTTGATATTTTTCTGAGAAGAACAACAAAGGTATAGACAACCGTAGCTTTCTTGTTAAAAGCATTAAAGTCTTGCTCTGAATTACAAGATATTGGAGAAACAATCTTTTGCCTTGGTAAAAGCCATAAAATATTTTAGAGTCTACGTTCTTCATTCCCACACCATAGCATGTATTCACGAGATCACGGTGGTAAAGGAGCAGTGACCCGGACGTCGGATGGAAGAAGAGGAAAATGGATTGCTGTCATTTAGATATGACATAGAGATTAAGCCTACAAAACTAATTAAAGGTCGAGGCCTAGAAAAATTAATGGCTGAATCAAATTTCCATGCTCTTGACATTAATTTCTTAGAGCAGCGGATGAGCAGGGTGAGATGGTGACTCCAAGTGTGAGAGAGGTATTTCTCAACTCTCAGTCACATGGAGACCACAATATTTGTTTTGCATGGTTTACAAAGCTCCCCGGTTTGACTAAGACTAAAGCTAGGTTCGAAGTTGAAGCTTTGATTAAAATTTTGCATTCTAGAGGCAATCTATATTGGAAAGATCTTGAAGGTATACATTAAATTGTTTATTGAAGATGGAAAGTGACCAAAGTGTTACAAGAATTTCATCTCGCGAGGAGAATGTGGTGGCCATTTGAGCTGGAAGGTCACAACCAACAAAATCCTGAGATGGATTCTATTGGCCACCCTGTTCGCTGATGTACATCATAGAGTGACTTCATGTCATCAATGTCAGGATATTTGAAGGCAAGGAAACTCCTTCCTCATGCTGGCTGATCGGTTGAAGCCTTTCAGCCGATAGAGGTGGACTTCATTGGAGAAATACACCTCTTGAGGGCGGTACCGGGTGGATTCTTACTACCACAAATTATTTTTACAAAATGGATTAGGCGGTACAAGAAGGCAAGTCGGTCTGTTATTATCAAATTCCTTGAAAATAATATCTTGTCTCACTTTGGATGTCCTAGAATATTATAGCCCGATAATGTAGCACCGATCGAAGAAACTCATGAATTTACGTCGATTATCACATTGGTTTAGGACATTCCACAGCTTACTGCCCTCAGAATGGGCTGGTAGAATCTTGAAACAAAACCCTGGTAAACATAATCAAGAAAACATTGCAGGAAAACAAGAAATCATGGCATAACAAGTTGGTGTTCGCATTGTGGGATGACAGACTGACCACCAAAAGGTCGAATGGTATGTCACCATATCGGATTGGTCTATGTACAGAAACGGTTTCCACTTCCTTAGGAGTCCCTGTCATGGGAAATTGCTTCAGACATACAAGCTGAGCCAAATGACTCACAAAGAAGGATCAATCAAATGATCCATTTGCAGCAGTATAGAAAAGAAGTCTTCAACAAGACTCAATTGGTCAAGAAGACATCTAGAAGATCTTTGACAAATGAACGAAGGAAGATGATTTTGATCTAGGAGATTTGAATTGTTGAGATGGGACGCCAGAAATGAGAGACAAGGTAAAGCATGGAAAATTTGATGGTCTGTGGAAGGACCATACATGATTCAAGCATTCAGGGGACACAACGCTTTCTTGCTAAAGCAACGTTGATGGGACAGATCCGCCAAGAGGACCTGTAAGTGGCAGAATGCTGAAACATTATTTACCGCCTCGAGTAGAGACTCGAGGTTTCACTCTCCATTCTACAGACCATCTTTATTTTTCCTTACTGCATTTTGTGCGTGAATAAATTCAGTCAGTTGGTTGAAGAGCAAGAGGAGACCCCTAAGCCGCTAACCACTGTTCTTCCAGTTTTTGAGAATAAAACCAATCAATCAACGAAGGTGACTAGGCAGAAATTTTCAGAACGTCAAGAACCAGGATTCTTGGCACTTCACAGGGCCATCCCAGGTGGAGCCGATGTTATCACCTATAAGTTATGGGGATCAACTGGTGACTGGAATATTATCTCTCTCTAAAAGGTTTTTTGTTGACAAATGATTTTTCATTCTGCAAGGAAATAATTTAAAAGAAAAGAATTTGAAAGAAAATAAAAGAAAGAAAGAAAGAAAGGGCATAAAATAATTTAATAAAGCCCCATGCAATAGTAACTTGGTCCATACCTTTCAAGCATGGCCAAGTTATTTTTAGAATGATATTGATAGGGTTAGTGAATAATTTGGCTAAATCGTTTAATCTTATCCAAAGTGTCTAGGTTGGATTAGTGAAAAAATCTGGCTAGACTGTCTAATCTTGGTCAGATTAGCCCAGGGTAGAGTAAATTCTTAACCCAATAGTCTAATCTGGGTTAATTGTCATAGGAAACTAGGTTAGAATATAGGTCAGATGTCTTTACTTTAATAAAACCAGCTTGATGATCAATGTTACACCATGATTTAGATACCTAAAGGTTGTTTGACTAACCCTTGGTGGTGTGGACATGTGAAAGCCTTGGGAAAAACCATTGATTCATATCCTAAGTTTCTTCCGGTGCATGTATTTTCCATGCCCTCACCTATGCTCCGTTCATATGTCAATGGTCCTGATGATTACCCAGATCTATGGTGAACAGATCTTTTCGGACACCCCCGACTGTTCTATCTTTAACAAAGGGGAGGGATGTTCTAAAATTGCTGATAAGATTACACGCGCATCTGGACGGCTTAGGTTTAAGCGCACAGATCTACGATCAATGTGGATTCTGGAACCCCCCATTTGTTCTTCCTTTAATGGAGGGTCTGGAATATTAATAATGATAAAGAATCTGGAACCCCCCATTTGTTCTTCCTTTAATGGAGGGGGGGGTCTGGAATGTGTGATAAAGAATGCGCACAGATCTGCGGCCAAAGAAACAAGCACACAGATCAATGGCTCAAGGTGTTTTTCGGACCCCCTCGACTGATCTGCTTTTAACTAAGGGGGGGGGGGTCCGGAATGGAATCTCTCCTCTGGCGGGCCCTTATCTATACATGCCATCAATCTACTGGTCCCGAGTCCCATCGCCTCCTACCGAATGACATATCGTTGTCACCTATTGACGTCACCATCCACCTTTCTAAAAGAGTCACATCCCTTAATTTATGTCAGTCCTTCTCCCCCATTCTCTTGTGGCAAGTCCCCTCACCGTAATTTTTACCCCAATCGGTAACCGCCACTTCACCCATCCATATTCCTCAGTCACCGTCACCTACCATCTCACACTCTAAGTGATCCGTTAGCCATTTATTACTGGATAACCTATCCGTTAACCATCTGACCTATCCCCCGCACACAACAGACACCAATTTACTCAAAACTACCCTCACTCTTCTTTCCTTCACCATTTACCCACTCATCGCACCAAAGAATTTTTACACCATTTTTCTTCGTTGAGTAAGTCGCCCCCACCTACAATTTTCACCTCTAACGTTGTTTTTTGTAGGTACTGTTGCAGTAATGGAACCAAAGTCAAAACAAGTAGAAGGAGAGGAGAATCCATTTCTCTCGCCTCCTGTCGAACTTGATAGGATTCCACTGGCAGACAAAGATCGCTTAATCGCAGACACCAAGTGCGATTTTGATTTCACAGACCTTCAGTCGTGGCTCAAAGAAGTTTTCCTGGATCAGAGTGATGAAATTGGACTCTGGGATTCCAACCTACCCCTATATCTCTTTCCTCAGTTTCACCCTTTTCCAGAATTTTCCCTCAAGTGCCAAGCCCACTATATTCCCGAGCAAAGAGCCATCGTGTCCTCCTTTGGAGAAGTTATTCTCCTCATCATGCCTCAAACCATCGACCAAATGATGCAAATACCTCGAGCTGACTCTGCATCACCTTTTAAACTTGAAATCCTCACCGAATTAAACCGGAAAATGACCTTCCCTCAAAGGGCTCAAATATTTGAGCTTTTCCTCCCATAATCCACTCAACTCCCCGCTACAAATCTCCCTTATCCCTCTTCCATATTTTCGACCAAAGGAAACCAGATCATCACGTCCCTATGCACCTTGTTGGGTTATTACTCAAATCAATGGGTAGATGAACCCATTCTGGGATTTTTATCTATTTTCTCCACCGATGAGAAGCCCACTACCTAGTTTGACTTCAGCACGTTCCTGGCAAATAATATTCACAAACAGTTTGTCAATTTCCTCACAAAAGGCATGTTCAGGTATTCTGCAATACTGACATAGTTGTTCGTGTTCTTTCAAGCGGAAAAATTTACTTTTTCCATGCAGAAGATGGACGGAGATGGCGAACCCAAGGCAGTAACCGCATGGACCTCACTGCTCAGGCATAACTCCACGGAGTTCAGTTTCAAGGATTTCATCGATCAATTCTACCACCCAGTGGTAAGTATGCTTAGCGGCAGGCTCAAGCCTAGGATAAATGATGAAGTTCAGAGGATCCTGCATCTCTCGAATCACACAAAGACTGGTGATCGGTATTTATACCAAAATCACACTGAGATCAAAGTATATGGGTGTGAGTTGGCACCGTATAAGCTGCCCAAATACCTGCCTGTCGGAATTTTTTCCCTAGAGTACATAAGGCAGATGATAAACTCTGATTATATTCACTTCATGTCACTAAAGAAAAAGCAACAGCTCGGAATCAAAGGGCAGATTAGCTCTTTCATTTGCAACAATTAGGGTGTTGGAGAAGAAGAAGACAGGCTGCTGAAGGAAATGAAGTTCTTCATGAGTTTCACATGGCACTATGATCCGTGCGCGATCATCTCTAAGATGAGGGTGAAGAACAATAATATTCCATATGTCCACGAATATAGGCTCAAAGTCGAGGAATTCGCAAACCAGAAAGTATGGGAACCAAACACTTTGGTCAAAGAAGAACAGCAGGATCCCCCGACCACTATATCATAAACAACCACCCCACAGGTTCTGAAAGAGAAAATGCCTAGGCAAGATTTGTCTCTTCCTATCACTGAAGTGTTGTCAGAAGAATTCCAATTGCATACCAAGAGTTCTAGAACTAGTTCATCTCCCGACCCGACTGGGAGAAAGGAAGTCCCATCTACTACAGTGACGAAGGTTGATAGGCCACACCTCAATGCAAGCCTCCAGCATATCATAACCTCAGCGTTGCCGAAGAAATCTATAGATACTCCACCAACCACCTAGCCATGCAAGGTAGGACCGAAGCTAAGCATATTTGAAAAATACGATCTGATCAAGAAAAGGAATCAGACTCTGACCAGCATCACTTGCGCCCAGTTCTGGAAGTAGACATCAACTGCACAACATAGGCTATTATCTGCATTTGACACTGAGAAGGGAAGAATGCATATGGCATTCCTCCAAGCACAGGTTCCAGATCCAAAGGTAATCATTGATTACAAAAGGGCCACCTTTGAATTCCAAACTAAGGATGTGCATCCGACCGATCAGATGGATCTGCACAAGAAAACATGAGAGATGGTTTTCTATACGTTGGTGCATGCTTCCACGACTGTGTCCAAATTTCAAGTGTCCCTGAACAACGTCCAAACACAGTTGAAGTTGGAAAAGATATCATCCTTTGCCAAGGACAACAGGATCAAGACTTTGGAGGAACTGGTCCTCAAGATTGGTTATGATCCTTTGAACGTGAAAGCATCTGAGGAGATGATTAAGAAGAAAAATGATGACATAGCCTCCTTAAGGAAACAACTGAAACTTCCACCAACATAGGATTCACAGGCGAAGGAGATAGCAAAGACATAAGGAGAAAAAGATGAAATGCTCAAACTACTCATAGACAAGAATGCACAACTAAAGGAAATGAAAGCTGAGATGGAGAAGCTAGTAAAAGAGAAAGAAAAACTAAAGCCAATGGAATTCATTCCATTGAGTGCAATTACACTTTCGGGAGTGAGCACAACATCAGTAACATAAGTCCCATCCATGACTCCACTGACATCCCTGGAAAAAACAACCGAATTGGCTAAATCTATGGAAAAGATGAACCTGCGAGAAACAAAGATTAGCAGGCTCAAAAAGGAGATTGAGAACCTTCAGGAACTCAAATATTCCTATCAGATCAGCCTCTCCAAGGAAAAGAAGGTGTCAGACCAGCTCAAACAAGAGTTATAACAACTCCAGAAGCAAACAGTGGCAGGTAAAACTCTGGCTGAAGTTAAAGAAAGCATTTGGACAGACATCACCAAGTCTATGAACGAGATATGGCCAATGATACAGATCATGTTTGAGAAAAATGAGTTGGTGCAGAGAAGCAAACATGCCATTGAGAAGATCAGATCGAAATTGGGAGAGATGCCCACCCAAGCTAATGAAATCATCAAGTTCCTAAATTCTAAGACCAGGGAGGAGCTGAAAATTGAAGATAGAATAGAGACCATCCTTGAGGTCAAAATATTTTTGACCAAGAGAGGATTAATTCTTCAGCTGGAAGAAAAGGTTTAGGCCATTGACCTAGGGGTACAAAGGTTTTTTAGTAAGATTGAGGCTCTACAGAAGAAAGGTCTTCCTGGTCTGAAAGTAATCAATGACAAATTGATGACACTCCTAGACTAGAAAAAGAGACTGGCCGATGTGGCTAAGGACAGTTCCAAGTTTTCAGGAATTCAAGGTAGCATCACTAGCAAGGCATTTCTTGATGCGCTTCAGTAGGACATCAGTATTCAGCATGAGATTCGATACATCTTCGTCACCAAACCTACCTTCACCAAATACACAGAAATGGATGAAGTTTATCGAAGGCTACTTAAAGTCAACATGCCCAGTCATCTTCGATGGGAAGAACTCTGTGATCTAATCAAGTAGCAGATGAGTTGTCCCAGCCCAGTCATTTGTCCAGTCATATGAGTTCGTGCAGAGGCCTCACCAACTGTACACCCAGAAAACAACAGGCAGTTGTGACACATCATCAAGCAGTTCCTAGATTTCTGAAATTTGTTAAGTTAGTTAGGCTAAAAATAGATTTACCACGTCCTGGTCTTTGATGATAGGATTGTTTTGTAATTTTGAGTTATAAATACTTCATCTTTCGAAGTATTGAGGGTTGTTGATCCTCACACCCTGCAAGCTATTAGACTATAATATTTTTGAAGAGATCTTCCATTAATACAAAGAGGCACTTTACAGGATTCTTGTGTGTATTCACTGGTGATGTTTTTCTCTCTAAGTTGAATGTTGTTCTCGCTTTGTTATCACACTGTTTCTAAATCTAATCTTTGGAAGTAACGAATGTTGCAGGATTTATCTCGTATACCCTGTTTCTGACTTGAAATATTTTAGTGTTTATCTTCTCATTTTACAATAAAGAAATTCTTAACTTCTTCTTTGTTGTATTTGTCTTTCTCATCTTTTCTGCTATTCCTCATTTATTCTACTAAAGAATCCAATGATTATATTATCTCTCCCTGTGAAAGGATTCCTTTGCTTTTTTGGTTTGGATTTTATTTTTAAGACACAGATCCCATAGCCCAAAGGATGTGTAAACTATCTTAACCAACTCGACAAATAATACGACAACAAAACCGATTTATTTATTTATCTAGCCTAATATTTAAAAAATTGAAACATATCTAAATCATATAGAGATATCCCTCTTTGAAGTTGGAAGGGATAGATCCTAGCTACAAAAGTGGTTGGATAAAGTTACCTCTCGTAGATTTATTCTTCCGAAAAACCTCTAGGAAATTTACAGAGCGCTAACATTACTCTTAATCAACGGTACTGAAACCATGACTTAATCTCCATTTCGTAGTTTCAGATACCGAATGTTGGAGGTGTCAAGGACACTCACGACAAGAATGCGAAACTAGGACTTAATCGCCATTTCAGAGTTTCGAATACCGGGAGTTGGAGGTGTCAAGGACACTCATGACAAGAATGATAAAATTGTGAAATGTGAAACCACGACTTAATCGCCATTTTAGAGTTTCTGATACCGGGAGTTGGAGGCGTCAAGGAAACTCACGACAAGAATGATAAAATCGCGAAATGCCGAAAGGGACTATTGTGAGTCTCAAAAACCTGAAAGGAAAAACTCTGAAATCCATTCAACCGTCTGTCTCAGTGGGTTATGTGAACCATCCGATCACTTTCAAGATTTTGTGATCATGAATTTTATAATGTTGGAGTCACGATGACTCGAAGGGAAAAACACCGAAAATCCTGTCAGTTGTTCGATTAAGAAAATAAGGGATCAGATTATGGTGTTTTGTGAACCATTGATCTGGCTTCATTTCGGGGATTGCAACTTACCAAAATGACGAAGTGTGAAAGGCATTTTGATTAGGCTTGTGGTCACAGCCAGTGGGCATATGGAATAAGCGCAAGACCCATTACTTGTAAGACTGTGGTAATGGTTATAGGTACAAACAGATCAGAAGGTAATTATAATTACAGGAATTGAAATAAACATTGAAATGAGGAGTAAACACTTATTGTCGATCAGAAAACTTTAAGTTGAATGGTAATGAAATTCGATGACAGTAAGGACTCTTGCAAACTTTCAGACTTGAGCTTTATAATAGAAAGCTTACTTGCTTGAATCTCGAACCATTCAAGGATATTTATACAAACAATTTTTATTTTTATTTTCAGATAGTTTTTTAGGTATATTACATATGTTATCAAAGAAAAAACTACAACACTGGGCCTGAATAGGGCCACATTAGCTGCTTAGTATTTATTATGATTTATGTAAAACTAATAAATCTTATCGTTACAAACATAAATCCCTTTCTGTTTTTGTAAATTATGGTAGCTCAGGAGGGTGCGGAAATCAGGATGGAAAGAAATTTGTGGCAAGGACCTCCTAGAGATCCAAGACTGAACAGTGATGGAATCTCACCCACGGAGGTGTTGGAAGCAATAAGGAATCTTATTGTTGAACCGCAGGTTTTCAAGGCCGACAATGAAAAATTGAAGAAAGAATAGCAGGAACAACAAGAGATAAATGAAGTCTTAGTGCATAGTATAGTAACCAAGAAAATCCCAAAAGACAATAACCATGATGAAGAAGTCAACAAAATGGCCTCCAAGAATTCTAGATCGAAAACAGAAAAAGGAGACAGTTCGTCTGAAGGGACACCTTCAACTGAAGACAAAACTATACCAAACAGAAAAAGAAAACAAGTAGACGACCTTGAAGGAGAATTTAAAAAGATTAAACCAACTACCTTTGATAGAGAATCCAGGATAGGAGAAGAAGCTAAGGCATGGTTGTTAGACATCAAAAAATAATTCCAGATCTACAACTATTCCAACAACATGAAGGTCAGAATGGCCATCTACAACTGAAGGGGAAGGCCATCATTTGGTGGCAAGACCTGAAATTGGCCAAGGGCCTCAAGGAGAAATAGTTGGAATGGTCCAACTTTAAGAAGTATTTCAAGAAACAATACCTTTCTTAAAGCTATTATGAAAGGAATATGAAAGAATTTTACGAGTTACGGCTTAGACGAATGACGATGGAGGACCTTATAAATAAATTTATGGAACTACTAAGGTTCGTACCATACATCCGGGAGGATAAGGTAAAAACCCAGCGATTCTTAAGATATTTTCCATAGGCCTACCGGGGCAGAATTGAGTTTGACAACCCCAAATACTTGAGTGAGGTATTCAAGAAAGAATGAATGTGCTATGACCAGTATAGACAATGGGTAGAGTTTCCCAAGACTTGGAAGGATAAAAAGAAAGATTGAATGAACCAGCGGAAGAAGGGATACCAACCAACTCCTTATCGGAATGCAACAAAAGTTTCCCAAGAAAGTATTTTCACTCCAATCATCTAAATACGTAAGGTAGTGGTAAACCGGTAAACCTGGGAACGAAGAAGTTTGGGGACAACTCCTGCGAGCCATTAAAGTGTTGGGAGTGTGGAGAGCCTCATATAAGGAGGACCTGTCCATTTTTAACTTCAGCAAACATAACTGTTGTTCATAATCTGCAGGAAGCCTCGACAGTGGGAGACATGGGCAGAAGCCTGCATCAGATAAATGAAGCCATAGATGGTTGACAAGCTGACCACCAGTCCTCGGTGGTAGAAATCAAAGGTAAAATCAATGACACTCGAATTTCTGTTTTAATTGACCCTAGAGCTACATTAAGTTATATTACTCCTAATATAGTAGAGTCGAATAAACTTAAGAAACTGAAGCACACAAAATCATGGATGGTACAACTAGCAACAGGTACTAAAAGGAAAGTAGTTGACTTTATTTCTGATTTTGAGTTCAACTTGGGTGGTCAAAATATAAGGACAAATCTGAACATCTTACCACTAGGATCTTATGATATGATTATCGGGATGGATTGGTTGGAACAACACAAAGTAGTACTAGACTATTATACAAAGATACTTAGCTATAAAGATGATTTTGGCACTGTTAGAACAACCCAAGGCATACCAAAACCTGTATCAGTCAGAGAATTTTCACCAATGCAACTCAAGAAATGTATTAGAAAGGGATGTCAAGTTTATGCCATCCAAGTGACGAATATATTAGAAAAAGAAGATAAGCCAAAGTTAGAAGACTTTGCTGTCCTACGTGAATTCAGAGACATGTTTGTGGATGAGATACCAGAATTACCTCCTAGAAGGGAAATAGACTTCTCCATAGACCTACTACCCGGTTCAACCCCTATCTCAAAAGCACCTTACCGAATGAGTCTACCAGAACTGACAGAATTAAAAATCCAATTAGAGGAATTGTTGGACAAAGAGTATATCAGACCGAGTGTTTCACCATGGGGGGCACCAGTCCTCTTTGTGAAAAAGAAAGACAGTACTCTAAGACTATGTATCGATTATAGACAACTGAACAAAATGACCATTAATAACAAATAACCCTTACCAAGGATAAATGATCTGTTCGATCAAGTTGGTGGGGCCAAAATCTTTTCAAAATTGGATTTACGATCCAGTTATCATCAAGTTAGGATAAAGGATGAGGACATAAACAAAACAGCTTTTCGAACAAGATATGGACACTACGAGTTTGTAGTCATACCGTTTGGACTCACTAATGCACCAACCACATTTATGTGCTTGATGAACAACATTTTTAGTCAGTACTTAGACAAGTTCGTAGTAGTATTTATCGACGATATTCTGGTCTATTCTAAAACAGAGGAGGAACATGATGAACACTTAAGAATAGTTCTGCAAACATTAAGGAAACACAAACTATACACAAAATTCAACAAATGTGACTTTTATAAAAAAGAAATACAATATTTAGGACATGTCATTTCCTCGGAAGGTATTGTCGTAGACCCAGAAAATATAAAATCCATTATGGAATGGCCAGTACCTAAGGATGTGGCAGATATCTGGTCATTCATGGGAATCACCGGATATTATCTCAGATTTATAGAAGGGTTTTCCAAGATAGCCTACCCTATCACGTCACTACAAAAGAAATGAACCAAGTTTAACTGGTCGCAAAAGTGTCAAGACAACTTTAACAAGCTGAAAGAATTATTGACATTGACACCCATTTTGAAGGTAGCAGACCCAGATAAAGACTTCACAGTTTGTGTTGATGCAAGTAAAGAGGGACTAGGTGGGGTCCTAACTCAGGAAGGGCACGTGATTTGTTACAAGTCCCAAAAATTAAAAGAACATGAGCGAAATTATGTCACTCATGACTTAGAATTGGCAGCAGTAATACATGCCTTAAAAATGTGGTGACACTATATAATGTACAGAAAATTCATACTATTGATGGATAATAGCAAGGTGAAATATTTGTTTAACCAACCAGATCTTAATGCAAGACAAGCAAGGTGGCTAGCCTTCTTGAGCGAATTCGACTTCGAGGTCATACATATCAAGGGTAAGGAAAATAAAATAGTAGATGCTTTAAGCAGAAGAGTCCATGGGTTATTTGAGATAAACATCAGTAGGGAAGAAAGTGATCTAGAACAAAGAATAAGGACGACAGGTATTAACAACGGAAATTACACTAAGATAATGACATAATTACAAAACAATACCACCAACTCTGACAAACCAGATCTAAGCATCGACAAGAAAGGACTATTATGACTTAAAAACAGACTTTACATACCAGATTCAGCAGAATTGAAATCAACAATTTTGGACGAAGTGCATAAGAAACCGTATTATGGCCATCCAGGTTACTAGAAAACAATAACAGCACTTATAAAACTATTTTTCTAGCCTAGTATGAAGGGTGAAACATCAGAATACTTAGCTAGGTGCCAATATTGTCAGTAGGTTAAGGTCGAACACCAGCATCCAACCGACCTATTACAACCATTACCAGTACCAGAATGGAAATGGGAGACTATATCACTGGACTTTATAACAGGTTTTCTTAAAACTCAGAAACAAAATGATTCTATCATGGTTGTAATCGATAAACTCAGTAAGTCTGCACACTTTATTCCTGTAAAGTCTACTTTTAAAGCTATAAACATTGCTAAAATATTCATGAAAGAAATTTTTAGATTGCATGGTATTCCTAAAATGGTGATTTCAGATAGAGACGTAAAATTTACATCTTCTTTTTGGAAGGAATTGTTTGCAGGGATAAACACTAACTTGAATTTCAGTACAAGCTATCATCCACAAATGGATGGATAGACCAAAATGGAAAACTAAATCATAGAGGATATGCTTTGTATGTACATAAGAACAAAACCAAGCAAGTGGGAGGACTACCTGCAGTTGGTAGAATTTGCATATAACAATCGATACCAAACTTCGGCTAAGTTGAGCCCTTTCGAAATATTGTATGGAAAAAAGTGTACGACTACAATTAGCTGGGATAACCCGGCTGAGAGACTCATGGTTGGACCAGATATGCTCCAAGAAATGGAGAACATGGTAAGAAAGGTACAATAGAACTTGAAAGAAGCACAGGACAGACAAAATAGCTATGCATATCATAAAAGAAGACACTTGGAATTTCAAGTAGGAGACCATGTTTATTTGAGGGTCAAAGCCCAAAAGAGATCGCTGAAGTTAGCAAATTGTGCCAAGCTGGCACCCAGGTTTTGTGGGCCCTTTGAGATACTAGCTCGAATTGGAATCCTAGCATATCAACTTGCACTTCCAACTAATCTAAGAATTCATAATGTATTTCATGTTTCATTGCTGAAAAGGTATATTCATGACCCTAATCATAGGATTGATTGGAACTTGGTGCATGTGGAACCCGAAGGTGAGTTCTAGGTGGAACCCATTCACATTATGGACTGGAGAGAAATAGCACTTTGGAACAGAGTCGTCGCTCAGGTAAAGGTGCAATGGAAGCACTTTAGTCCTGGGGAAGCCACTTGGGAGTTGGAGGGAGATTTGCAGAAATCTCATCCAATCCTATTCCAGGAAAGGAACGAACACTGAGGATAGTGTTTTACTGAAGGAGGAAAGGATGTGACATCCCCAAAAATAAAATATTTTTGAAATTTAAAATTTCTAGAAATTTATTCCGTTTTTAGTAAATTCGAATTTGGAAAATTTTTGCCATTTATAGAAATTTCGAATTTGGTAATTGTAATTAATTATTTTGACTGTTGGGAAGAGACCTGATTTGACCCAACTAACTATTTGACTATGACACTTGTATGGAAACAAAGTATTTTATATTGATTGCAGGAGGACAAATGGAACAACAATGTTAAATTTAGCTGACCATGACTCCATGAGTGGGGAACATGTTGGAACTACCTCTGGGCTGATTATTACAAGCGGAAAATCAGTGATTTGGCCATTGGAAACCCCTGAAAATTAGGGATTTAGAAAGCTGCAAGAATTCCCAAGGGAGGGAAAAGACCTGGGAAAATGATAAATAGCATATGAGAGGAGGCAGGACGTTGCCAAGTATGCTGGGAAATGAGACTTTTGATTTACTTGTTGTTATGAACACTGCTTGAGTGTGAGGCAAGGGAAAAACTGCTAGAGTTGTAGGACATATATGAAGAGAAGCTTTTCCAAGTTCGCCCTCATGGATTTATGGTCAGGCTAGGGGGTGAATCGGGCAAGTAGTTTGGCTTCCCTGTTCTACGGTTGGGAGGAATGTGGTTGTTCCCTTTGTCTTTCAGCGTATTATTTCAGATATGTTATTTCTCTCCCTTCTTTGATTGAATGTTAAATGGTTACATACTTGATAGAATGTATCTTTTAGAAATAATATTAAGGAAGAAAGATCGAATGCATCCTATTGAAACTTACGAATTGCTAGAATGTCTCTCTACTAGTTCGGAATGGATTATCTTTGCTGCATCTCATTACCGTTATCAATACTAGTTCCCGAAAGTATACTAGCTGGAAGGATATGACTAGTCAATTCTTAAAGAAGATTTGTGTTGTGGTTTGGATTACTATTGTAGTAAGATAAAGCGTCGTATTTGAAAACCCCATAAGTAAATTGTGATGCATATTTGAGTTTACCTACATATTGAAAGCAAATGGAAAACTGCATAGTGTCTAGATTGTAAGTATGTAATCATTTCACCGCCTGTCCACATGGTGAATCACTGGCCATCTTGACCTTTCAAGACTCAAGGAATAAACCACCGATTACATTTTTTTTACACATAAATTAAATGGTGGCCGCCTTAACCTTTGCAGGCCAAAAAGCACCATCACCGCCTTGATTAAAATCTCTTAGGATATTGAAGGAGCAATTTTCTGTGTTTAAATACCAGAGTCGAAATTGTAACAGGGATGAGCTTGACAATAATTTTTGAATTCAATTTATCACTCTGTGTTTTATTTTACTGAGTTTGTAAACTCTGTTCATGTTTTCATTTTTTCGGCATTTCAGAGTTTATTGGTTCAAGTTGCGTGGAGTTATTTTGTTCTTGCAAACAACGAAACCCGAAGTGGCCCCACATCCTGATCGAATTTCATGATTCAACAATTATCATTGTATATCGTTCATGCATCAAGCATTACCAAATGTCAAAACCTGATATTGGCTGGGCCCCATACCTTTTTCGTGATTTCGCGATTCGGCGTTTGACGTTGTGTAGTGTTTTTCATTAGTAGTTAGTAAACCTTGAAACTCGAAATTGTTGGGCCCACACCCTAATTGAATTTCACAATTCGGCATTTCTTATTTCATTTTTTTTTTGCATCGCGTGTTCGTAAACCCTGAAATCCCGAACCCCGAAACCCCAAAGTTGTGGGCCCACAACCTTTTCTCATTTCGGTATTTGGAAAACCATGTGGTCTTTTGTTTTTTGTATTCGACGTTTCTAATCACCGAAACCCGATTGACCTCCGTTTGTTTTCACACACACACACACACACACACACACACTCACACACAGACACACACACACACACACACACACACACACACACACACACATATATATATGTACGTATGTATGTATATTTAAATTATGGAAGTGACCTTGCGAATACCAAGAATTATTATAGACCATCTACAACATTTACACATCTTTATATCAACCGATGTTTAATGAAAATTTATAGGTTGAAATGTTGTAAAATTATTAGAGTGAATCGAATTAACACAGTTTAATTACTAGAACTAATCACGAGAGACGCGAAGGCCCAAGGAAGAAGGGACATCCCGAAACTTAAAACATACCCCTGAGTAAATTCCTAACTATGTAAATAACAACACAATCACCTAAAAGTTTAAAAGGAAAGTCTTTAACACATGTACAGTAAGTGCAAATTGAATTCGTATACCATCATGTGATCTGGAGTCAACTATAAACAAGATACACATATAGCCGGCAATAGCCGAGTATTTTTCCTTTTTCAAAATCCTTTCGAGGAAGTAGCCAATATGGCGCTAGTATATTAAACCAACAAAATAACCAGTATGCCATTACAAGTAGGGGGAGAAACCCTATAATTCATTTAAAAATAGTATTACATATCTCATTCGGAATTGAAACAAATGAACATCCAATGCGGTGTTTTACTTCCAACGATAGATTTTTCCATTCAAAAAATGGGTTACCCTTAATCAATGGTACCAAAACCACGACTTAATCTCCATTTTAGAGTTTCGGATACCGGGAGTTGGAGGTGTCAAGGACACTCACGAAAAGAATGCAAAACTACGACTTAATCGCCATTTCAGAGTTTCGGATACCGATAGTTGGAGGTGTCAAGGACACTCATGACAAGAATGATAAAATCGCGAAATTTGAAACCATGACTTAATCGCCATTTCGTAGTTTCGTATACCGAGAGTTGGAGGTGTCAAGGACACTCACGACAAGAATGATAAAATCGTGAAATGCCGAAAGGGACTATTGTAAGTCTTGAAAACTCGAAAGGAAAAACTCTGAAATCCTGTCAACCATCCATCTCAGTGGGTTATGTGAACCTTCTAATCACTTCAGAGATTTTGTGATCATGAATTTTATAATGTTGGAGTCACGATGACTCGAAGGGAAAAATGCCGAAAATACCATCTGTCGTTCGATTAAGAAAAGAAGGGATTAGATTATGGAGTTTTGTGAACCGTTGATCTAGCTCCATTTCGGGGATTGCGACTTGCCGAAATGCCGAAATGCTGAAGTGTGAAAGGAATTTTGATTAGGCCTGTGGTCACAGCCAGTGGGCATATGGAATAAGCACGAGACCTAGTACTTGTAATCCAACGGTGCAGGTGAATTTGAATATGATCGGAGGATTATGAAATATTCATACTTTGAGATTAACCGGAAGGCCTTACCTAAACCCTATCCTGTATCTGGATATTTAAAAACAAAACTATAGGGGTCTGTTTATATTTAAACTTTTCCTAGAGGAGTATAGAATAATAATCTACTTTTACCTAAGTCTGTTTGGTCATTTTCATTGCGTGATTATGTGTATGGACTAACGCATGAGGCCTAGGCCATCAACCCCCAAAGTCATTTGTATTGTAAACATATGGTAATGGGTTATTTGTAGGGTCTAACGCATAAGGATTTGGCCATAAAGTCCCAAAATCGTTTGTGTTGTTAATACTGTGGTAATGGTTATAGGTATAAACAGATCGAAAAGTAATTATAATTACAGGAATTGAAATAAACATTGAAATGAGGAGTAAACACTTATCGTCGATCAGAAAAATTTAAGTTGAATGGTAATGATAGTCGACAACAGTAAGGACTCTTGCAAACTTTTAGACTCAAGATTTATAACAGAAAGCTTACTTACTTGAATCTCGAACTATTCAAGGATATTTATACAAACAATTTTTATTTTTTTTTTTTCAGACAGATTTTGATGTATATTACAGTTTTCCTTTCGTCTGTTGTGTTCTTCCTTGTGGTAATTTCTATGAAAAACTTTTGAAAATTGTCCTGTTGTCTTGGGAGAATGATTTCCTCCCTGGGATTGTTGATATCCATTCTTGGTTAGTCATTTGGGATCCCTCTGTAGTATCCACCAGAGTCTTTCAAAGTTAGGGTTGTTCGAAGCGTACGCCTCTCATCCAATAACCTTGTTTTTTTTTTTCTATCTCTTTTATTTAATAAAAGTTTCACAGTGAGAAACCTAAGTCACAGTATATATACCGGATTTTTTTCATTATTCTTATTATCGTTCTTCCTCAAATAATCTTGCGGAGATAGGTTGGTTCTGTGTATAGTTCAAAAGATGTTGACTCTTTCTGTTTGGTAGGTAATATGTTATATTTCTTTTATTTTTCTTCCCTGAAATGGATGGAGTCACCATCCTGTAGATTTACCAAACCCTTGGTTGGTCCTTCTATTACCATTTTCGTCTCTTGTTTTTCGTGATAGCTTGAATAATTTTACTGGGACTCCTGTAGCATAAATTTTTCGTGTGTGTCATGAAGCCATGTCATCTTGACGGATGGTGATTTATTTCCATCCTTTGAACACCATAGAGTGATGGATCTGCTCTTACTAATGATTTTGTATATTTATTCATTACAGTTTTGGTTCAGAACTGATTTAGACATAACTCTTTAATCGTGTCGATATGATGTGTGAAAAGTCTATATTATTACTTCAGTTTCCTCTTATGGCAAATTTTACACTGTTTTCATGTTAAGGGTTTCATTATAAAACTTGTTATTGTCACTGATGATGGGCCTTGTTGATGCAAGGACCCATCAGAGATGGTACTACATCCTCCTCCCTCGGCCCGAACATCTAAACAGATAGCAGGCAATGGGGAAAGTATTCAAACCCATGCACCAACAAGATAAGTATCTTCCTAAAAGGGAAACCTCGGTTTAACTTTTATAGTCTTATTGCAATCTACTTTTCTTGGATACTTATTTCTCGAATAAAGACTAATGTTTACCGGATTTGATTACTTGCTGGATCTCCATCTGCACAAGTCTTGGATACCCATCTGCACAAGTCTTGGATACCCATCACTACCTCCCGTGCAAAAGGTATTCTGGTTATGAACCTCTCACACCTCGACTAACTCTACAGGTTCTACCATCGTCTAAGGAGATCATGATTCAACTAGCTCTGTTGTAACTAGTTTTGTGTCTACTGTAATGCTTTTTGGAGTAATCCCTTGGGGTTGTTCCTCCATTAATGGAATAACGCCAGTTCTTGTATAAGTATTGAGTCTGTAAATAATTAAAGAGTATGGTCAACTATGTAATATACTTCTTTTCTTTAATTATTGAAAGACAACCTATTCGAATTCGCTCGAAAAGATAACCTATTTCAAAGTAATTATGTCTTTTAAATTTGAATGTTTTACTCATTATTTATGCAACTCGACTCTATTATATACCATTGGTCTATCCCGTCATAGAAAGGAAATATTTTTCCATAGTTTAACAATGGATTTACTGGTATCTTTTGGCCTACTGTATTCGATTTAAATTGAATGAAGTATATCGGTTTTTGCTTTAACTAGAGCATTCCAACTCTTACGCAATTGAATTATAGTTATGGTTGGATGTCTATCAAAGATTTATCATATTCGGCACATAGGAGAAATATCTTATTAATACGCACTTGCATATAGTTATATATACATATTTGTCTATGTAGACATTAGATTCTGTATTTCATTATCATGCCTACCAATAGTAATTAGATTTATAATTATTATCGATCTATTGTGAAAGTTTATTGACTCGAAGTGGCTTAAATCTATACAAAGTGGAAGATAGCGTCCAGATTTTGTTTATGAATCTGAATTTGCACTTGCCGAAAATACTTACTTCATATATATAGACTATTTTCAATCTGTTCATGCCTAGATGTTTTACACCAGAGATTTCGATGTACAAGAAATACCTCTATTATAACGGAAATCTAATTACAGACAGAAGTTACTTCCAGAATTTAGTCACACAATCCATTTGATTATTCTAGGAAGAAATCAAATAATTTCTAACTTTTGTACAAATTCTAATTCAATCATAAGGGATGTCGAGGAAATGATTTCAGAAAATGATTTATAAACTATTATGTAGGAATATGGACTGAACATATTCATATAATAGAACAATTTTCACAAAGGTTATTGTATCCATACAAACTTTAATGATTACGCTACATATGTAACTAAATCCCTCCACAGAGATAGAAATAATTCAATTTAGATATAGCTCAAAACATTACAACAAATATACAGTCATTCAAACAGATGCATTACATCAATTAGATGTAATCACTCAATCAAAGAAGGGAAGATTGCATATTTGAAACAGCTCGCTGGAAGACAAAAGGAACAACCAAATTCCTCCCAACCATAGAAAAGCGGAGCCAAACTACTTGCCCAATTCACCCCCTAGCCTGACCATGAACCCATGAGGGAAAACTTGGAACCTCCTCCTCAACAATGTATTTCCATTTTAGCAGTCTCATCTTTCCTCACACTCAATCAATAGTGTTCATAACAACAAGAAAACCATTAGTCTCTTTCCCCGCATGTTAGGCGGTGTCCTGCCTCCTCACATATGCTATTTATCAAAAACAATCCTTTTTGCCTAGGTCTTTTCCCTCTCTTGGGAATTTTCACATCTTTATAAATCCCTAATTTTCAGGGGTTGCCAATGGCCAAATCCCTGATTTTCCACTTGTAACAATTAGTCCTGAGGTAGTTCCAACATGTTCCCCACTCATGGAGTCATGGTCAGCTGATTTTAACATGGTTGTTCCATTTTTCCTCCTGCAATAAATATAAAAAAAAAAATTTTCATACAAGTGTCATAGTCAAATAGTTAGTTGGGTCAAATCAGATCTCTGCCTAATAGTCATAATATTTAATTACAATTTACCAAATTCAAAATTTGGAATTGCCATAAATGGCAAAAATTTTCCAAATTCGAATTTACCTTAAACGGAATAAATTTTTCAACAATTTTTGAATTCAAGGATAGTTTATTTTTGGGGATTTCACATCTAAGGCACCTTACCGAATGAGTTTGTCAGAATTGACAAAAATAAGAATTCAATTACAAGAATTATTGGATAAGGAATATATCAGACCGAGTGTTTCCCGATGGGGAGCACCAGTCCTCTTTGTGAAAAAGAAAGACAGAACTTTGAGATTATCAATCGATTACAGAAAATTAAACAAGATGACTATTAAGAACAAGTACCCCTTACCTAGCATAAATGTTCTGTTCGATTAAGTAGGTGGGGAAAATATTTTCTCGAAATTGGACTTACGATCTGGTTATCACCATGTTAAGATAAAAGATGAAGACATAAGTAAAACAACTTTTCGAATGAGATATGGGAATTACGAATTTGTGGTTATACCTTTTGGACTCACTAACGTGCCAGCCACGTTGATGTGTTTAATGAATAGTATTTTCAGTCAGTATTTGGACAAATTCTTATTGGTATTCATTGACGATATTCTGGTATATTCTAAAACAGAAGAAGAACACAAAGAACACTTAAGAATAGTTCTGCAAACTTTAAGGAAGCACAAACTATATGATAAATTTGATAAGTGTAATTTTTATCAAAAGAAAATACAATACCTAGGACATGTAATATCTGCAGAAGGCATTGCAGTTAATCCTGAGAAAAAAAGAGCCATAATGTTATGGCCAATACCTAAGGATGTAGCGGACATCCGATCATTCATGGGAATCACCGGATATTACCGTAGATTTATAGAGGGATTTTCCAAAATTGCTTACCCTATCACATCATTGCAAAAGAAGGGGACCAATTTTAACTATTCACAAAATTGTCAAGACAGTTTCAATAAATTAAAGGAATTGTTAACAACAACACCCATTTTAAAGGTAGTAGACCTGGACAAAGACTTCACCGTCTGTGTAGATGCAACTAGAGAAGGACTAGGTGGTGTCTTAACCCAAGAAGGGCATGTTATTTTCTATGAGTCCTGAAAACTAAAGGAACATGAGGGAAACTACATCACTCATGACTTAGAATTGGAAGCTATAATACACGCCTTAAAAATGTGGCGGCACTACATAATGGGCAGAAAGTTTCTATTATTGACTGACAACGACGATGTGAAATTTTTGTTTAGTCGGCCAGACCTTAATCCAAGGAAAGCAAGATGTCTAGCCTTCTTGAGTGAATTTGACTTTGAAGTAAGACATATCAAAGGTAAGGAAAACAAGGTAGTTGATGCGTTGAGAAGAAGAGTTCATGGGCTATTTGAAATAAGTATTAGCGGGTCAGAAAGCGATCTTGAACAAAGGATAAAGAGTGCAGGTAATAACGACAAAAATTACATTAAGACAGTGGAAGAATTACAAAACACTACAAAAAATTCAGACAAAACAGACCTGAGTTTGGATAAGAATGGTTTACTACGGTTTAAAAATAGGATATATATACCAGATTTGATAGAATTAAAGCTGACAGTCTTGGATGAAGTGCATAAGAAACCATATTCTGGCCATCCAGGATACCAGAAAATGATAAGAGCACTAAGAAAGTTATTTTATTGGCCTAATATGAAGGGCGAAACAACATAATACTTAGCTAACTATCAGGATTGTCAGTAGGTAAAAGTTGAACACCAACATCCAGCTGGCCTGTTGCAGCCCTTACCTATACCAGAATAGAAATGGGAGACTATATCACTAGAATTTATTATAGGTTTGCCTAGAACTCAGAAACAAAATGATTCTATTATGGTGGTAATAGATAAACTCAGTAAGTTCACACACTTTATTCCTGTAAAGTATACTTTTAAAGCTATTAACATCGTTGAAATATTCATGAAATAAATTTTTAGGATGCATGGTATTCCTAAAATGGTGATTTCGAATAGAGACGTAAAATTTACATCTTCTTTTTGGAAAGAATTGTTTGCAGGGATAAATACTAACTTGAATTTCAGCATGAGTTATCATCCACAAACGGATGGACAAACTGAACGAAAAAATCAGATCATAGAAGCTATGCTCCGCATGTACGTAAGAACAAAACCAAGCAAGTGGGAAGATTACCTGCACTTGGTAGAATTTGCATACAACAATGGGTACCAAATGTCGACTAAAATGAGCCCCTTTGAGGTATTGTATGACAAAAAGTGTATGAATCCAATTAGTTGGGACAACCCAATTGATAGGCTCATGGTTGGACCATAAATGCTCCAGGAAATGGAGAGCACGGTAAGGAAGGTACAACTGAACTCAAAAGAGGCATATGACACACATAAGAGTTATGCAGACCAGAAAATAAGACACTTGGAGTTTCAAGTGGGAGACCATGTTTACTTAAAATTCAAAGACCGAAAAAGTTCACTAAAGCTAGGGAACTATGCCAATTTGGCACACAGGTTTTGTGGGCCCTTCGAGATACTAGCTTGAATTGGACCCGTAGCATACCAGCTTGCACTCCTAGCCAATCTAAAAATTCATAATGTATTCCATTTTTCTTTGTTAAAGAATTATGTTCATGAACCTACTCATATGATCGATTGGAACTTGGTGCAGGTGGAACCATAAGGTGATTTCTAGGTGGAACCTCTGCACATTCTAGACAGGAGAAAAATAGCACTTCGAAATAGAGTCTTCACTCAAGTAGAAGGTGCAATGGAAGCACTTTAGCCCTCAGGAGGCCACTTGGGAGTTGGAGGGAGATTTGCAGAAATATCATACAATCCAGTTCCAAGGAAGGAACGAACACTCATGATAGTGTTTTATTGAAGGGGGAAAGGATGTGACATCCCCAAAAAAAATATTTTATTTTTAAGTTTGAGACTTCTTAGGAAAATTATTTCATTTTTGGTAAATTTGAAATTGGAAACTTTTTTCCATTTTTGGCAATTTTAAATTTTGAATTTAATTAATTGTATTTAATGATTGTGATTGTTGGGCAGAGACTTGATTTGACCCAACTAACTTCTTGACTATGACACTTGTTTGAAACAAAATATTTTATAATTATTGCTGGAAGACGAATGGAACAACCATGTTGAAATCAGCTGACCATGACTCCATGAGTGGGGAACATGTTGGAACTACCTCGGGACTAATTGTTACAAGTGGAAAATCAAGAATTTGGCCATTGGCAGCCCCCAAAAATTATGGATTTGGAAAGCTGCGAAAATTCCCAACGGGGGGAAAGACCTAGGAAAAAAGGATTGTGGATATTTAGCATATGTGAGGAGGTAGGACGTTTCCTAATATGTTGGGGAAATGATTGACCTCTTGTTGTTATGAACACCAATTTATGAGTGTGAGGCAAGGAGAAGTTTTCTGAGACTAAAAGATTATTGCTGAGCTAGAGTTTTGAGTTTTCCCTCATGGATTTATGGCTAGGATAGGGGGTGAATGGAACAAGTGATGTTGGATGTTTCGTTCTAAGGTTGGGTGGAACGTGGTTGTTCCCTTTGTCTTTCAACAAACTGGTTCAGATATGTTATCATATTCCCTCTTTGACTAAATGTTATATGGTTAAATAACTATTAGAATGCATATGTTAATTTTGAATAGGAATAATACTATGGAAGAAAGATTGAATTACATATTATTGAACTTAGGAACTGATAGAATGCCGCTATACTAGTTATGAATTGTGATGCAGTCCCCCTACCTCAGCAGGGTCCTGCGACCTCCCGGTCTCTGGATCGATCTTCTTCTGAGCCAAAATGTCTCTTCGGGCTCCTGCTGGAACCCTTTGAATGAATCCATAGGTCCCTTCATCCTCTGTCACAGGCCTTGAGAAAACCTGCGCGCTCACCCCCTTTTCGATGCTCTTTTTTGTTCTGAACCAACACACACCTTGGTGTTGATTCCCTTCCAACTATCCCCTTCTCATATGGTGACCTCGGGCTATGACCCAAGGCTTAAACAACACTCCTTTCACGTTTCGAGGTTTTGGGACTCCTGCATGTGAGATCTCCCAGGCTCCTTGTCCTTTGAATTGTCGAACCCCAAAATAGAGCCTAGATCCCACTAGCTCCTACCTTCACTCCAGACTCATATGACCTCCACCCCGTGACCAATGGATAACATCCAACCGAATCCCCAGGTTTTCACGTTTCGGCGATGTGGAGGGGTTAACTCCTTGTCCCTCCAACTCCCAGTTGCCGAAAGTCCGAAATCATATCTACTACAAGATCGACGGCTCTGAGCCTTCCTTGATCTAACAATCCTTGTTCTTTCAGGGTTTCGCGATTCGGGGAATCATGATGCAAGGGTCCTGTTCCTTTGTATTTCGAATCCCCAATTTTTGAAATGTCGAAATGTCTTGGCGTTCGATCAACGACTCACTATAACCCCTGGGATCTACGGTCCACGTCTGGTCTCGCTATTTCACTATTTTGTGATTCTGGGTTTTGGGAGACAAGGACCTCTGTCCTTCCAACTCGCGATACTTGAAATCATGATGTGGACCAACGGTCCATATCTACCTATGAATGGACGGTCCTTGTTCAATCATGATTTCTCCTTTCGCGATTTATGGGATGAGTGTCAACTGACTCTCCCCTTTGTTTTCCCTGATGATGAAATGTCAAAATATCCCCCTTGAGAGATCAATGGTCCAGATTCCTCTTGAACCGATGACCATGATCCTACTGGATTGACGACCCACAACCTTCCAGGATTTTCCCTGAACCTTGAGCACTCGCCACGTGTCCTCCTTGATGAATGGTGTCGATCGTGTCCTCCTTGATATGAAACGTCGACCATTTTCCACGTGTCCTCCTTGATGGATGGTCTTGGTCCTTTCGTGAATTCTCCTTTTGCGATTTTGTCCCAATCTTTTCCTTGTTTCCCTAGTGCCAAAAACTTCAAAAACCCTCAACCCCACTAGATCGACGGTCCACACTCGTCCTGATCAACGATCAGGATCTAATCGCGATTCTCCCTTTCACGACTTTGGGAGACTATTCACTCTTGATCTCTCGGTGTCCAAATCCATGAAATGTGGATCTTTTGACACATGTCTTTTGATATGGACGGTCCTTATGCTTTTGGGACTTGACGAGTCCTCTCCCTTCTGCTGTTATGAGGCTTAAACCTCATGCACCTTATTCCAGATCTGAAGGCTATCAACTCTTGGTGCTAGATATGATGGTTCAGATCTATCCTCCTTGCGTGCTCTCCTCCTGCTGCCTAGATGTAGATTCAATGGTCCAGATCTTTCTTCACAGTGCTAATCCAATGACAATTGTGCTCTTCCTCTTGAGCTTTCTTGGCTTTTCGACTTAGAAGATTTTCTAAGTCTAGAAGGTCTCGACCTTCGACTCTTCCTCTTGCGATCTCGGTTCCTTTGGGTATCGTTTGTGTTATAGAAACATTGTCCCTTCTGAGCTTCGTCCACTCAGATATTTACTCCTGCACACACTTTGCATTTGAGGATCTCAAATAAATCAGATTCGAGAAGTTTTCTTGAAAAGAAAACTCCTTACACCCACCTGGCATTCTCCTGCTCGATGCACACCTTGCAGATCCTACAAGGTATTCAAGAACCCTATGAGTGTCTTCTCTTCGACACTTCTCTTTTCTTAGAACTCAAAATAGAGTTTCCTAGTGCACTCTATGCACTTGCTCGATGCCCTCTTGGAAGAGCTCTACAGAACCTTCAATAGTTCTATCTTCCCTGAACTTGATTCAGAGTTCCTTCCTATGCAGTCCTTGCACCTCTGCTGATGAAAGTTCAACGCTATCCCTCTTGAGCTTTCCTGAGGTTGTCTCACCTCTGTCAATGCACACCTTGCAGACTATGTGCACTCCTTGCACTCAGAAACTCCAAGACGAGAAGAAATTGAAACTTATGAAATACTTCACCAGTTATGCATTCAAAACACAAAATCCATAAAAACATGCAAACACATATAGACAATTCATGGCAGGAAAAAATGCTCTTCTATTAATTTAGAAATACCTATACAAGGTGTTTACAAAGGCTAGACTGTAACAAGTCTCAACTCTCTCTCGAGACCTCTCTTCTATGGCCTCTCCTCCTATCTCCCTCTTTTTTTGTCCTATCACTCTCTCTAATTAAAAAGAGGGCTCTCTCGAGCTTATCCTCAACCTCACCATCTCTTAGCTATCCCATCACAGAGTGGCTCCTATGGATACATTACATAAATGGATGTCCAGTCCTGACTATGTCCTAGGCTTGCTGCAGGAAACCATTAAAGGAAACCTCAACCACTACCTGTACAAAGGTGTGGTCTGGAATTAAAATCCTTACAACATTTATTGAAATTTTGAATTTCAAAATTGAGAGGGTTGTGCCTCTCCCTTTCTCCATTAAAGGCGTGCAGGATGTGTTGGTTGGTTGGCACGCTGCTGACATGGATCGATGCTCCTACATCATACTCCTCAGCTAGAAAAATCATGATCTCCTGATCATGATCTCCTATTCTCCAGTGTTGAAATCTACTTGGATCCCAAAATTTCCCTTGGAGTTGTCCATCTACTCCTCTGCTTCGCTTTTGCTACTGCTGTTGCCCTGCTACTCTTGTAGGATCCCTTCTACTCAGCTTCTCATTGTTGGAAGTCTCTGTTGTTGAACTCAACATCAACCTTTTGATTTCTTCAATTACCTCATCCAGATGTTTTAGTGGCTGGCTCTTTGTATGCAGTCTTTTGTGCCGCACTTTTGTCTTCTCAATGGGAAGATCTGCTCGATCTCCCATGCTATATTTATCTCTCTTTGTGGAACTAAGTGGCAACTCTACTACAGACTCCATCTCTGCAATCTCCTCACTGAACTGCTGCTCAACTTCTTCCTTTTATAGTTCTACTACTACCATTTCTCCTGCTGGCATACTTCCAACTTCTTCCAGCTTCTCCCCAGGTTGGTATGTTCCACTACCTGCTTCCAACTTAGCATGTTGGATGTGAAAACTTTGCACCATCACCCTCCTTTCCAGGGCTTCCAATTCTTCACACACGTCAGCAAAATCCATGTTGTCTGCTTCCTCTTCTTCTTCTTCTTCTTCTGCAGCTTCCAGTACTGTAGTGATTTCCTGTCCAGCTTCCTAGCTGAAAATTTTTAGCCATTATGTTGAATGCTCATCTTCTGCTTATTACGCAAACATCAGTGTCTGCTCCATTTCTTCCTCCATGATAGTTTCTACTGGCTATCCTCCTGTTGTTGCTGCATATGCAACACATGTTATGGCCTCAACTGGGTTGCTTGGTAGGAACACCTCTATTCCTCCAATGATCATAATTATTTTCTGATTCTCTCATATTAGCACTCCTTGCTGATCTAAACTCTCCTCTGAGTTCATGAGACTTTCAAACAGTCTCATCTCTTTCCCCTTGCCCACCTAGCAATTTGGGAATTTCACGCTTCCCACCTGGCAGTCTATGAGATCGTCTGATCCCATCTCATTGCCCACTTGGAAATCTGAACTTTCACCACTGCCCCCTTGGCAGTACTCGATACCTTCCACTGATCTCTTTCCATTCCCCACGTGGAAACTCAAAAGTTCACTTCTTCCCACATGGCAGTTTATGAGATCCTCTGTTAATATCATACCATTGCCCATCTGGAAATATGAATTTCCATGGCTATCCTCCTGACAATCTATGAGATCCTCCAATGATCTCATTTCATTTCCCACCTGGCAATTTGAAAATTCATCCCTGCCCTCCTGGCAGTTTATGAGATCTGAAATTGATCCCACTTCCTCATCACTAAGGGTTTCTCTGACTTCTAGCTCACAGATGAAAACTAGCTCTGTGTCACTGAGGCTTTCAGCATACCTCAGCCACTTCCTCAACCCTTGTTGTTGTTTCCTAGCCAACAACTTTTGAACATGCTATTTTTCTTTCTTGTTTAGAGGCCATTCGTACCTCCAATGTACTGTTGCCTCCTGTTGCATGTTCAATGTCAGTTGTTCCATTCTCGCTCTTATCTCAGTGAGTTCCTTGTCAATCTCTGATTTACTCATCTACTGATGGTATCCTCTTCCACCATGATCATGGTATTCAGTAGCCATTTCCATCTTCACCTACCCTCCTGGAAAGCGTATGGAGCACTCTACGTCTGAGAGAATCTCCATGTCCTCCTACAACTCGCTTGGTTGTCCATCATTTGCTGCACACCTTGCAACAATCACCACAGAGCTTTAACACCCTGCTTCTTTCACCTGTTGTATACAGATGAATCTCTGCTCCTGATTCCACTTGATGTTACCAGAATTTCTCCCACCGTCTCTCCTTTGTCTGTGAACAAAGTAACGGTCTCCTCTTTCTCTTTTGTCTGAAATCTATAGACAAATTTTTTCTCTGATACCACTTGATGGTATCAGAATGTATTCCTTCACAGACCTCCTCTTGTCTGTGATATGCAAATAGAAAATCTGTTGGCTCTGATACCACTTGATGGTGTGATGCAGGAGCATTGCTCCATGTCAGCAGTGTGCCAGCCAACCAACACATCCCGCACACATTTAATGGAGAAAGGGAGAGGTGCAACCCTCTCAATTTTGAAATTTGAAATTTCAATAAATGTTGTAAGGATTTTAATGTTAGACCACACCTTTGTATAGGTAGTGGTTGAGGTTTCCTTTAATGGTTTCCTGTAGCAAGCCCAGGACGTAGTCAGGACTGGAAATCCATTTATGTAATGTAGCCATAGGAGCCGCTCTGTGATGGGATAGCTCAGAGACGGTGAGGTTGAGGATAAGCTTGAGAAAGCCCTCTTTGTAATTAGAGAGAGTAATAGGACAGAAAAAGAGGGAGATAGGAGGAGAGGCCAGAGCAGAGAGGTCTCGAGAGAGAGCTGAGACTTGTTACAGTCCAGCCTTTGTAAACACCTTGTATAGGCATTTCTGAATTAATAGAAGAGTAATTTTTCCTGCCATGAATTGTTTGTATGTGTTTTCATGTTTTTATGAATTTCGTGTTTTGAATACATAACTGGTGAAGTATTTCATAAGTTTCAATTTCTTTCCGTCTTGGAGTTTCTGTGTGTAAGGAGTGCACATAGTCTGCAAGGTGTGCGTTGACAGAGGTGGGACAAACTTAGGAAAACTCAAGATGGATAGCATTGAACTTTCATCAGCAGAGGTGCAAGGAGTGCACAAGAAGGAACTCTGTCTCAAGTTCAGGGAAAACAAAACTACTGAAGATTCTATAGAGCTCTACCAAGAGAGCATTGAGCGAGTGCATAGAGTGCACTAGGGAACTCTATTTCGAGTTCTGAGAATAGAGAAGTGTCGAAGAGAAGACACTCACAGGGTTGTTGAATACTCTGTAGGCTCTACAAGGTGTGCATCGAGTAGGAGAATGCTAGGTGGGCGTAAGGAGTTTTATTTTCAAGAAAACTTCTCGAATCTGAGTTATTCGAGATCCTCGAACACAAAGTGTGCACAGGAGTAAATCTCCGAGAGGATGAACCTCAGAAGGGATGGTGTTTCTATAACGCAAAAAAGACCTAATGGAACCGGGCTTGTAAGAGGAAGAGTTGAAGGTCGAGACCTTCGAGACTTAGAAAATATTCTAAGTCGAAAATGCAAGAAAGCTTTGGAGGAAGAGCACAACTGTCATTGGATCAACACTTGGAAGAAAGATCTATACCGTTGAATGAGCTTGGGAGAGCTCGCATGCAGTATTATCGAAACCCTAAAACACGAAAGGAGTGTTGTTTAGGCCTTGGTTCATAGCCCGAGGTCACCAAATGTGAAGGGGCTAGTTGGAAGGGAATCAATGTCGAGGTGTGTGTTGGTTCAAAACAGAGAAGAGTGCTAAAAAGGGGGTGAGCGCGCAGGTTTTCTCAAGGCCTGTGTCAGAGGACGAAGGGACCTGTGGATTCATTCAAAGGGTTCCAATAAGAGCCTAAAGAACCATTTTGTCTTAGAAAAAGATCGATCCAGAGACTGGGAGGTCGTAGGACCCTACTGAGGTAGGGGGACTGCATGAAATTGTAATGTTCCTCGAAATCCCCATAATTTTATATTTTCCTTTCTCTTTTGATTTTATAGTTTCTCATTCATCATTCTCCACTTTGTTTATTGTTCATCAATGTGCCTATAATACTACCCATACTGAAGCTTTATGGTGTATTTATAAGGATTTAATAGTTGGTTATTTCATCCCTATTCACAACATGGTTATAAATCTTCTTCTTATTAACCCATCGTTGAAGGTTTAGGACTTAATGTTTCTAGTATCATTTCACATGTTTAAATAAAAAATATACTTGATATAATCTATAGTTGCACTCTTCTTACTATATACTATAGTCACACTTGAAAGGTGTCTTTTAATTTATTTAGCATGACTACGCACCTTGTGCAAGTCTGCTAGTTTGTCTAAAAGTACATATAGGGTACTTCGTGAAACCTTTAGGTTTTGAATCCCTTCTCGAGGAGGTCCCATCACATAACCTTACTCATTCATTGAGTGCACCACAATGATTAGGGAACTAGACTAGACCCATCCCATTCCGAGTATGTGAGCTATTCCATTCCACGCGTAGCCATTGTATGTGGCACGAGAGGTTGGAGTTAGGTGGTTCGGTTTGATACTTGGCATGCATTGCTCTTTCGTAATAGAATAAAAAGGTTGGAGTAACTAGGTTTGGATGTGATTTTCCATTCTGAGTGAAAATAGATCCATGCCTTAACTGAATATCGTCCTTACTCAATCAATGGAATTAAGGAAATGCAGAGATGACTGTCATATATTAAATGAGTCCAGACTTCTATATTTACACTTTTCCTATAGTGCCTCTGCCTCAGCCTCCTACTCGACATACATGCCCATTGGGTCCTTGAAACCTTTTCCTGGCCACATGGTCTGGGTACTTCGTGCCATACCCTTTCAATACTTTCGGGACAGGTCCTTCCATAGTTATCGCTGAGATTTTCTTGGTTGATGTGACTTAGAGGTAAGCACCATTGAATTTTTTTTTATTATCTCTCTTCTCTTTCATGTAAGACTCAAGCGAACTATGGAATTTCTGTTTTGTGAGTGAGGAGGACCACCATCTACTTTGCCATTATACCAGGTAAGCTTACTCGCACCTACCATCCACATCTTCGTACTAAAGTTTGTTTAGGTGACTGCTGACTAAAATATTTTGTTGACTCTTTGGTTGTTCTCAGTATTCTCAAGGTTTGGAAATAGGGTTATCCAGACTCGGAATGAGTGCTTACCAAGCTTTGGGCAGATTAGTGAGAGTGTAGTTCTTGGTGGGAAAAACCCTTATTATTTCCTGAGTTCTCTGCTTCGACTACTAGTTATCGGGGTTGGATTAAAGAATAATTGCATTAGCATCAGTAATATAGAATGAATAAGGCCCTTTATTCTTAACCCCTCTTCTTGTATGAGGCATGAGTAATACAGTAAGTGAGACAACCCTTTTAATCAGGTTTGTCATTTGTTTTCTAGGAAGAAAAGCTTCAAACAGTTTTTCACCATACCTACTAACATACTTAGGAGAACCCTGGCCTGAGGGGTATCTTCTCGGATGGTAACTCTGAAATGTTTACTATCCTGCATTGAGAATTTAAATACGAAAGTAGGCTTTTCTTTGAAACCTATTTCTCTATGGATCTTGTTGTGACTCCCATTGAAATTTTGTCTCTGTACTATTTTGTTTCTAGACCCTTTTTTGTCCTACGTGTATACATAATACATACCCCTAAGTAAGGTGGAACCTATATGCGTACTCGGATTTGATGAGGAAGGAAATACAGTCATCTATGTATCACATAATATAGCTCGTGACTACACGGAGGCATTGATTTTTCTTTCCATCATATTATTGCTATCCGTAGGTGTAATTTCAAGCATAGTGTTGTGTATAACTTGTAAGAACATTTTATTTCACCAGATGATATTCGAATAGTATATACATATAAATTTTTTGTTAAAACCCTGCATGATGCAATGTGACCTCTCATCGGCCTGGTTATGAAATCTTTGCACTGACTGTTGTACTGTCATTACTTTCTGCACTTTGAATTATGGAAGGTTTAAATTCGATAGTTAGATATAGTATCAGTTCAGTGTGTAGTATTTATAGTGGGACTTTGTACATCATGACTTATTCCATCTAGAAGTTAAAGAAAGACTAATGTCGACTATTTCAATTTATTTAGATTCGTTGACTGTTGTAGAAAGAAAGTTTTCCACTAGTTAGTTTTGTTCTTTTTAAGATTGGCTATAATTCACTAATGATGGGCCCTGTTTGTATGAGGGTACCCATCAGGGATTTACTGCACCACTCTCCCTTAGCCCAGAAATCCATCCAGTCAACAAGTGGCATGGAACGAATACGACCCTACCTACCAAACGATAAGTGTCTCTCTAGAATATTCTATTTTTTAACAAAACATCAATCCTTTTAATGTTTCATTATCTTTCATTCCTATACATATTGCTAATAATTATAGGATATACTTTTGCAAGGCTTCAGTCTGTGCAAGTTTTTGGATAACTTCCCCTGTTCTTGGCACAAAAGGTATTCAGGTTTCAAGCCCATCTCCTCTCAGTTTTAACTCTACAGGTGTTAGGAAAATGGGCTCGTGGCTCCATCCAATTTTCTGTTTTCAATTAATTCTGTTCCACCCTTAGTATTGTTAGGATGAAGTGTAACCCCTCTTGCATAAAGGTCTCTGTTCGATTGAAGTTTGGTCAAACTATGTAATAATTTTCTTGATATTGAGCTATAGTCCCTATCAAATGTACTTGGGATGATATGGTAAATCATAGTTAGTTTGTCTCTTGATTATTGAGCACCAATTACAATATAAAAATAAATATTACATCCAAGGCATTTCGACTTATGTGTCCTCAATTTGACTATTCCAACACTAATGTATTTACCAGAAATTAGCTATGGCAATAGAGTTATTGGTATGCATTTATTTTTTGTATTCGATTTATAGTGATAATAAATGAGATGTTGTCATGAGTAAGGCTAGGAAAATTCAACTCGTATCGTACCTACGAATGCATTAGAATTCCATCTTCTCTATTTTAGAATAAATTTATTGGTCTCCTGCATCCAACATTTCATTTATATAGTTGTATTTACATATCTTCCAGAATAGTCTGTCATTTACATAATATAGGAACATATCTAATATTTATACATTCTGTTGTAGGTATGAAACCTCTGTTTTCTTCTGTAACATTTACACAGATCACCAACAGTAATTATATGAATATAATTATACCGTGAAATAGATAGTGTTCCGTACTAGTTTTAATTCAATTCTATGCAAAAATGAAGGTATTGAACAAGTAATTATGAACCTAAGATTTACTTGCAGAAATATAAACTTAGTTCCAAAGGAATTTATACATAGGCAGTGTTTGAAAAAGGAATTTTGATGCTTTGGTAATTTATCCTACAGTTACTTTCGTATAGTAGAAATCTAGTTTAAAGAAATGATTGTTTCCATAATCTAACCATGCATAATCTTTTCAATCTGTCATAATATTTAAAAGGTAAGATCAAGAATTCATTCAGAATTTAATCCAACCGTAAGAGTCACTCAGAATTACAATTGTAGGGCATTCTGTTAGTATCTATGCTTCATACACTTGAACATATTTCACCCAGATTATGATATCAACTCACAATTAATAGATGCACTACATCAGTGATCTAATCATTCAACAGAGATGGAAAATATTCCAATTCAGAATTAACAAATGCATTACATCAGATATATAATCATTCAAAGAGAGAAGGAGTAATTTAACATATCTGAACCGCTCGTAGAAAGAAAAAGGGAACAAGCATGTTCCTCCCAACCGTAGAACAGGGCAGCCAAATCACTTATTCTATTCACCCCCTAGCCTGACCATGAATCCATGAGGGTTAACTTGGAACTCCTTCTAAACAATGTCGTTCAATTTCAGAAAACTTCTTCTTGCCTCACACTCATCAGGGAGTGTTCATAACAGCAAAGAGGTAATTCCTTTCCCAACGTACTTGGCAGTGTCCTGCCTCCTCTCATATGCTATATATGCAAAAATCATTTTTTCCTAGGTATTTTCCCTCCCTTGGGAATTTTCACATCTTTCCAAATCCCTGATTTTCAGGGGCTTCCAATGGCCAAATCCTTGATTTTTCACTTGTAAAAATCAGCCCATAGGTAGTTCCAACATGTTCCCCTCTCATGGAGTCATGGTCAGCTAAATTTAACATGGTTGTTCCATTTGTCCTCCTGCAATAAATAAAACAATATTTTGTTTACATACAAGTGTCATAATCAAATAGTTAGTTGGGTCAGATCAGGTCTCTTCCCAACAGTCATAATATTTAATTAAAATTTATCAAATTCGAAATTCGAAATTTCCATAAATGGAAAAAAATTTCCAAATTCGAATTTACTAAAAACGGAATAATTTTTCTAACAAATTTTGACTTTCGAAAATACTTTTTTTTTTGTGTGATGTCACATGAATGGATTATCTTTACTACATCTTATTGCTAAGTGAATAGTAATTTTTGTAAATATACTAGATGAAAGGATATGCCTCGTCAAGCTTCTGGAAGAATAGTTCTGTGAGTTGGATTACTGTTGTAATGAGATTAAAAAAAAACTGTAGGTGAAAACCTCACAAATAAATTGTATTTGCATATTTGAGTTATCTATGTACACAATGTAAATGGAAAAACCGAATAGTGTAAATATATATATACAGACATATGCTTACATTCCTATATATAAAGCTATGCGCATAAGTATAGTAATTAATTGAGATTTCTTTCATGTACAAGCTGAATAGCTATAATTTATTAGGAGATAACTGTAATTGCAAGTAATTAAATATATTTATGTATGGAAGTAACCGTGCGAATTACAATATTCATTATAGAAACCCACATCATATATATAT
>SNQJ01S0023009.1:14622-45461 GCA_010110895.2 Picea sitchensis | reverse complement strand
GTAATGAAAATTTATAAGATGATTTGGTCTATTTGACCTCACATTGAAATGTTGGAAATAATATATGGAATAAATCAGTTAACACAAGTGAATTTCTGGAACTAAATATAAAAGTTGCGAAGGCCCAAGGAAAGCATAGAAAGTTTGGAAACCTTAAATGGTGTTACACATATTCTGATAAATTCAGAGCTTTGGGAACAATAAAACAGAAATCGCCTAGTAATGAGAAAAATGAAAGAAAATAACATGATTATAGTATGGGTGAAAATCAAACTTATTACAGTCACGCTTCCTGGAGTCAATTACAAAATAGGTATACACATATTCGAAAATAACTGAGAATCTTTATTCAATACAAAAATCTAATTATGAGAAGAGGCCAATGTAGCGATAAGATTTAATGAAATCAATAAAACAACCTTTATATCATTACAAGTAGGTGGGAGGAAAATCCTGTAACTCTTTTCAATGAACACATTACATATCTTGTCCAGATTTGAAATCAAATGAGTATCTAATCCTTATGTAAATACTGTGTTTTATTCGAACAATGGGAAACACTACCACAATATGGGTTTAGTCTTTAATCAAACGATATATAATTCAAAACATAACTACATTTTTTAATGAAAACTGGAACGGGACCATGCCCTTCTTTTTCTAGAACTAGGAAAGACGAGTCGGAGAGTTACTGGGCATGGAACCCGAATACCTTTTGTGCCGAGGATAGGCATGGAAACCCAAAACTTGCATAGATGAAAACTCTGCAAAGATGTACCATTTAAATATTAGTAACTATACGAAAGAAAGGTAAATGAAAAGCATCAACAAAATGATAAATGTTAGTAACAGAGTATTCCAGATTGGCACTCAACTTCTAACTAGAAAATTCGTGTCTTTCCCTTGTCACATTCCGGCTAGATAGATGTACAAGCTGAGGGAGGATGGTCCAGTGACTCCCTAATGGGTACCCTCGAATCAACAGGGTCCCATCATTAGTGATGGTACCAAAATAGGTAAATTCTTTTTCTTATAAACTGAAAGAATCAACGGGATAATATTTAACATTCAAATTGTTAAAACATGACATGCGAACAGGCCGAAGACATAGCATCGACGATTACACATAGAACAAAGACTATATTCAATCGTTGATTTTAAAACCATACCTAAAACAAATTACAGAGACTATCTATAAATCAATAGTAAATTCAACGATAACATTCTATGAAATCCAAATAGTATCTATACTAATCATAGACCACGATCATGATAGGGTTCACTACAAGCTAAAACATTATATGTCATAGAGCCCTTTTAATGGACTGTTCGAATTCAATAGAGGTCACCTTGTAATGGCACCAGAAAAAAATGTAATAAACAAGAAGAAATAAATATTTGTGTGAGAACCAGATAAGGGTTTGATGAAACTACAGAGGGATGGGTTCAGCCTTTACAAAGGAAAATAAAAGAATTGCATCATATTATACTACAACACAGAAAGAAATTCCACTCCAAATAGGAACCCCGCATACCCTTACGAAAATTTAATATCGGGCCTCGACATACATCAGACCGAGGGTCCGTAAGGAATAGAGATATTTGAAAATAAAAAAACCCTAAGAATTATAGTACACACGAGGAACTATGCAAGCGCATTTTCTTTGATTTTAGCACAAGGGTGGAATGCCGAGACTTCTAGATAACTCGAGAAGGAAAACAATCAAGTAATACAACTTTCTACAAGAGCGGGCTTAACCTAGAAAGAACTCAAGGAATAACGATAAGGGAAGGCTTAACTTAAAAACAAGAATATAACAAGAGTTACAGGAACGTATATCACTCTCACTGTGACGATTTTTCCGAAGTCCCACTCTACCATTCAAAATACAGTAACATCCCAAAACTTACTAGGGAAGACGGATGCGTTGGCTGTTCCACTGGGAAATGGTCTCCACATCGACAAAGTCCCTGCTGAGAAGTAACACGCGAAGCCATATGCTGAGAGTTAACATGCAAGGCCACCTGCTAAGGGTTAGCAAGCAGAGCCATTTCGGTGATTCACAATGGCAAAAGTAAAACACTCTTAAACCTAAGAATAATCCTCACGATGCAAAGTAAATTTTTAGGGTACAATGGTGGGTTTGGCCATGTGATGGGGCAGAGTTTGGAACGATTAAGTTGGAGGAAAGGATAGGAGAACCCATCGAAACTCGCATACATAGGACCCCATTAATGGAAGATGTAGAGAGATTTAACTCCTGATAGGTAAACATTTATTCCCACTTCAAGAAATCGCAAAGTTATTAACTTCCTTTTGTGATATGACTAGTCAGAACTCGTTTACTACAACTATATCATTGCAGTTAGAATACTATTCAGATGAGAGTATCCTTGAACCGTCATTCCGTTAAGTCAAATTCAAACGATATTCAACATGAAGTTTGTTACCCATATCTCTAGTTAGTTGGCGACTGGAATATCACTAACCAAGATTATTTTAGAAACCGGTTTAAGAATTTAAGCGCATCAAGTGATGCCATGCACCTTTTACTAATACTTATATGTTCGACTAAGGAATATAGTCCCAACCCCATGTCTTCATAAAGGTATATGCATTTTATTTCCAAGTACAATTAAATAGCCGTGCGCGCAACATGGAAGACTTGTGTTACGGAGAGATTGGGACTATAAGTCCTAAGTCTAGACTACTATGTAGATATATATTTTTTTATATGAGTAAAATTGAGACCGAGGGAATTTCTAGAATTTTGGTGAATTACATTTCCCTTTCCAAAGTAAGTCAACTGATGTAGAATGGCATCATGTGATAAATAGAACACAAGACACCTCACAGAGTTGTATAACCAGAATGAAGACTATCTCCGTTAACAATGAATAAATATATTAAATGAGACTGGAGATTAATGTCCCATCGATTTATTTTTTCTATGGTAAATTCAAGGTACATTACATATAATACAGAGTTACAAATCAGATTTGGATGACGACATTGATGAGGACTTTTGGTTGAGGCACATGTTGGGTACATGGGTGAGACATGTAGTTGATGACCTGGCACATAAATGAGGTGTATAGTTGATGATGTTGGTACATATTGATGAGTCATAGTTGATGAGTAGTTGATACATGATTGGTACATACTGGGTACATGGTTGGATGCACTTGTTTATGGTACAGGTTGATTACAGGTTGAGGTGCAGGTTGATGCATGGTTGATGCATGGTTCAGGTTATTGGTACATGTTGTTTGGTGCAAGTTGTTAGGTACAGGTTTACAATAGTATATCTCATAGTGATAGTGTGACAATGGTTCTATCATTATACTTCCACGTGAGGGAAGCTGGATGGGGAAAGGATAGGTGGTTGTAGCTAGAGAAATTAGGGGACCGTTGTAGCCTCCTTATGGTTGTAGCCAACAAATTGGGCAGTTGGAGTTTCCCTCGGGTTGTAGCCTAAGAAACTAGGGGGTTGGAGCCTCCTTCCAGTTGCAGTAGGAAAAAAAAGGAAGTTGGTTCTTCCAATTATTGTAATTATTCAAGACATATAAGAAAAATCATTCTGTGGTTTTCTCCCGCTTTGGGTTTCCATGTAAAAACACTTGTGTACTATGTATGTGTATGATTTCTCATTTATTCATTGTTTATTTACTCTGCAATTATTGGATGATAATGCTACATTGATATAACACTTTCATTATATGGTTAAAAATGATTTTATTTCTCTATTATTGATTCACCCCCCCTCTTAGCAATCCAACAATTAGTATCGGAGCAGGTTCCTTCAGAAATTAGTTTAACCAATGAAAGGTAGATAATGGAGAGAAACAACATGTATAAAAATGGAATACCACAATTTGATGGATAGAAGTATGCATTTTGGAGAAGAATGATGAAAACATATATACATGCATAGGGATTTGAAATTTGGTAATCGGTTGTAGATGGATACAAAGAACCAACAGTTTCGCCGACAAATGAAAGAGCAATAAAAATCAAGAAAAATAATTCCAAATCCACAAATACACTTATGAATGGTCTTTGTGAATCAGTGTAATGAACCCGAAAATTCTAAAAAAAAAAATAAAAAAATTACCATTATTGAATTTTCCTTTCTTTTGTAAGATATACTATACTATGAATTATCATTACTTATCCCTTATGCATTCGATGTATACCATATCTTCAACAAGTGAAAGGAATTCTAACTCAATTTAATATTTAAGGGTAGTGATTTGTCACTCATGTGAATGTCACTATATATATAGCTTGGCTACCCATCATAGAGAAATCATTTGAATTAATAAAAGTCCCTAAGTGTATGTATATAGCTATATACTAGGAAACTACACCATATCAGTTCAATACCACTGCAATTACGTTATGAGGAAAACACTAAGGGAAACTATTGTCCTACGCATGCTATAGGCATAATATCGAAGACTAGCATTAATAGACTAATGCTCGTCATCTCATTAATAAGAAAATTTACCCCTTTCCATAAGGAGAGAATATTTTGTCCATCTACCACATGATCATGGGTTAAACTGACATGTAATATCTGGTTAGTTCCACGCCTTAGACTAGACTAGAACTAACACTGGTAACCGGTTTTGGTGGGCTAGAGAAGAGTGTGGTGGCCTAACTGGGTTGAGTTTATCGTTACGAATTCGTTTTTCATTAGGTTTTTCAAACAACCGGTATGCGACTGTCAGGGTGTAGAAGAACCCCTGCACAAAGATATTAAGTGTGATTATTGTATGCCTCTCGGGCCCAACACTGGATTAATGAAGTCATGTCTAGTGGTTTCCATGACACCTTCGTCACATGGTTGGGTACCCTCTCAGCATTAACTCCATGAAATTCATTTATGGGGGCCTTCCCGGGTTTATTACTCATTCTATTTTCGTCTCTGTGTTAAAATTTTCCCTTAGACTGCTCACTGTGACACTTCACTCCAGTTTCGCTGATGAAAATATCAACGTTCTGATGGAGATGGGCTTATTCGATTAATGGCGAATTTCGACATGCTTCTTCTCAAAAGGTAAGATTCCTCTATTTGTGATAAATCTAAACCCTGTTTCTTGTAAGGATGGATTGTGCGTATTAAAACTCTCAGTTAATTAGTTGTTCATTTGTTTATCTCATCCTCTCCCATTTTCTTTAGGGTTATTATATAGTAAGGATGGACCACTTGATAATCTTTAGTTTCATCTATGACACTTATCCTAATCAAAGTTACTTACCCTCGGTTCTTCCACCCTATGCATTTCGAACTTGACTAAAGGTATTGTTGGCATCCCTCAGAGGTTCCATCATTCAGTGGGGTATCATAACAGTTCATGTTTATACCTCCTACAACTCTGTGGATACCTAGTTCTGTAATATATTTCATACTAACTCATGTTCTCCGTTGAATTTGTTTGGTTTTCGGCCTAGGGTATTTGGCCGAAGGATTTCCTTGTCCAAATTTTGTGAGGGTTTGAGACTCAACTGTTCCCTTCTGTTAAGTCGTATCCAGAGAATGAATTTTCATTTAAGTTTCCTTTTAATTTAGGTATTGTTGTGTTTCCTCACTTATAATATTTGACTATTTGTATAATGATTTCTTCTTCTATAGTTTTTCTTCATTTTTCTCTTTTAATATGGATTTCAAGCTAATGGTGGGCCCCTTTTGACTGTGAGGGTACCCATCAGATGGTCATTGGCCTCTCCACCCCTCTCAGGATCATAGTTAACATTTCACAGAGATGCACGGGCATAGCGATTCTTGGTGTAAGACAAAGTTAAGTAATCATTCGTACTCTTTTACTCTTACTTTCTGGTTATGTTACTTTTACCTAGAAATCTGATTTATACTCAACATGTGGATTCTGATCACAAAAGTACTAATCGAAATCTTTGTTTTTTCATCATTCAAGGTTGGGGTGTACATGAGCCCTCAGATCCTTGATCTCACCATACTCAAAAGGTATTCGAGTTCCTCACTTTCGATGTATGTAGGATTGTACCAATCCAGATTATGTTCCATGAAATAACAGTTCCGGCTTAGGAATTCATTGTTATGAGGTTTTAGATATAGTCTTATGAACTGAATTATATTTGCCTAAGACTACTGGCTCGATTTCGATTGGAAAGGTTTTTCCTATCACGACACAAGATTGTTCCTTCCTTGTGCATTTGTACTAGACAGTAATTATAAAGTAATCAAAGTTGATCATGATTCACTCCAGGCTTAGGGTGATTTGAATCTCCTGCTCTTTGTTCTTAATATGTGGTTATTGTACATCATGTTGTGAGTTGTCTCGTAATGGTTTATCAAACTGTTCAATTCCTTTAGATAATCATTGGCTATTTGCATGTAATGATAACATTCTGAAATGGTTTTGGGACTTGCACGAACAACTATATAATTATTCATTCATGTCTTGTGCATAAGGTATAGAAGCTTCCAATACTAGGTATTCATTCTACCCTGTAATCATACTACAACTATTATGCATAACCATTTAATGTAAATTTATATGAACTGAAAAGTTACATACATCTATGTATAAATATAATTGCTAACTCTTTATAGTTCATCATCTAGTTTTATCCAGTGAGTTAATAGGGTCCGATTCCTTCACTTTTTAAATAGATCATATAATAGATCTGTCGTCACAATATATGTAGCATAATTTTCATCTTTCGTATTCACTATTCGAAGTATCTTTATACAGTCAGATTAGTGGACTGTAAGGAATCTAGCATAATTTTTTATCTTCATGCCTATACTCCAGATCTATCTTTACACAGTCAGTTTAAGGAAAACTATAGGGCACATAACATAATTTTCAATCTTCGTATTTATTTTTCCAGAATACACTTTATACAATCAGTTTAATGAAAACTATAAGGTGTATAACATAAATTTCAATCTCCATGTTTTATTTTCTAGCATCATTTTAACACAGTCAGTTTAATGAAAACTATAGCATAAATTTCAATCTTCGTTTGTTATTTTCCATCATTATTCTCACACAGTTAGTTTAATGAAAACTATAGCATAAATTTCAATCTCCATGTGTTATTTTCCAGCATTATTTTCACACAATTAGTTTAATGAAAACTATAGCATAAATTTCAATCTTTGTTTGTTATTTTCCAACATTATTTTCACACAGTTAGTTTAATGAAAACTATAGCATAAATTTCAATCTTCGTGTTTATTTCCATAATCATCTTTACACAGTCTATGCATTCCTATATGGATGAAACTCTAGCTATGTAGGATTCACTTATTGGTAGGAAGTTTGGTACAACAGTGGAATGACTTACTACATGACATAGATATCCTATCTAATCTATTCATTTGTGAAATTTGCTTTTGGTCAAGGGTAAAGGAGGTTATACTAAAGTCTACAGTTCATACTGTAGGGAATTATCCTATAGCTAGCTCATTCTAACAGGCTTTGAATTCAAACAGTGAAACACATATAGATTTAACAAATGCACCTGAAAAATCAAAAGTTGCATAATAAATTAACCAGAGAAGGAGTAAGTGACATATCTGAACAATTACTGAACAACAAAAGGAACAACCACGTTCCTCCCAACCTTAGAACAGGGCAGCCAAAATCACTTGTCCTGTTCACACCCTAGCCTGACCATGAATCCATGAGGGATAACTCGGAACTCCTCCTCGGCAAACATTTCTAGCTTCAATAGTCTTCTCCTTGCCTCACACTCAGCAAGAAGTCATTACTTTTTCCCCAACATACTAGGCAACGTCCTGCCTCCTCACATATATTATTTATCCAAAAGCAAAGGTGCCTAGGTCTTTTTCCCTCTTGGGAATTTTTGCAACTTTCCAAATCCCTGATTTTCAGGGGCTGCCAATGGCCAAATTCTGGATTTTCCACATGTAACAAACATCCCTGAGGTAGTTTCAATATGTTCCCCACTCATGGAGTCATGGTCAGCTGATTTCAACATGGTTGTTCCACTTGTCCTACAAAAATAATTATAAAATATTTTGCTTTATACAAGTTTCATAATCAAGTAGTTAGTTGGGTCAAATCATATCTCTACCCAACATTCATAATCATTAATTACAATTAACCAAATCGAAATTTGGAATTGTCATAAATGGCAAAAAAATTCCAATTTTGAATTTGCCAAAAACAGAAATTAATTTCCTAAGAAATTTCCAACTTAAAAATAACTTATTTTTGGGGATGTCACATTCAGTTTACATCAAAGTTATACATTGTAAATCCACTAAAGAGATTTTGGACAAGCTTCAAAATATTTATGAAGGAGATTCAAAAGTCAAAGAAGCAAAGCTTCAAACTTACAAAGGTCAGTTTGAACAACTAAAGATGAAGGAAGATGAGAATATTGCAGCTTACTTCTTACGATTCGATGAAACAGTAAATGAAATCATAGGATTGGGAGAATAAATTAAAGAATTTGTAATTGTTCAAAAGGTACTAATATCTCTTCCTATGAGGTTTGACTCTAATATATCAACACTATAAGAAAGAGCAGATCTACACTCAATAAGCATGGATGAACTACATGGAATATTCACAACATATGAAATGAGAACTGAACAGGAAAATCTAGATATAAAAGAAGCATCTTTCAAAGCATCCAAAAAGTCAAAGAAAAAGGGAAAACAAAAGGAAAAAGAACATAGAAGAAATAGTGACATCTCGAAAGATGACGAAGAAATGGCCAACTTTGTCAGAAGATTGAACAAGGGAACCAATGATAGATATAAAGGTAAGTTTCCTTTCATTTGATTTAATTGTGGTGGTACTGGTCATTTTTTCTAGCAAATGTCCTCATAAGAAAAAGAAAAGGAATTATGACGATTACTCAAATAACAAACAAACATATAACAGAAATAACCACAAAGAAAGTTTTCAAGAAAATCTTATGCACCAAAGAAAACATCTCATCATTAGATGAAGATGAAATCAGTGACAGTGAGACAGAAATAGTTCTATTCATGGCAGTAGAAGACTCTAAAAAAGAAGACACCGAAGAAGAATATAAAGAGTCCAAAGAAGAATATGAAGAGGCAAAAGTTGACTAGCGAGAAGAATTTTTGTGTTCCATAGAAGTTATAAGAAGAGAAAAGAAGAAAAATAAGAAGTTACAAGTGAAACTAGACAAGAAAAAAGACACATAGGAACTAGAACAAATGATCAGAAATTTGAAGGTTCAAATAGAAGAATATAAAAGAGTTGAAGAAGCACTCAAAGAACAACCAGAAGAAAGAGACAGGGTAATTGGAAATTTGGAAGCAAAGATTGTCACATTAAGAAAGGATCTTCAAAATAAATATATGTAGAACAACTCAAAAGTTTTGGATGACATTATCAGCAGTCAAAAACCTCATAATGACAAGTCCAAACTTGGATACAATCAAACAGAAAAGGGATCAAGATTACAAACAACATAGAAATAAACATATCCAAAAATCTGTGCAGAAACAATCGAAGGGGATAGGAAGATATACAAGGAATGTTATAAGGACACTCCTCCACCGAGAAGATTCAGATTTCAAAATCAACAACTAACAGATAGGGCTCAAGAAGAAGAAGAATTCAGAAGAGAAACTCCTTTCAGAATATCTTCAACTCCTAGGTATCAAACTATATTTTTTGGTTTATGTTATTCATGTAATAATTTTGGACATAAAGCTATGAATTGAAAAGCTAACAAAAGGAACATAAACAACTTTGAAGGTCATACACAAAAGGGTTATCCAATAAGGCGTAGTGAAACAAAGAGAAGAAGTTACAGCATGTTTAAATCATTGAGCATTGAAGTGAAATGCTACAAGTGTAACAACTTTGGACACATGGCCAAAAATTGAAGAATGAAACTTGCTCCTAGAGAACCACAAAATAACAACAACAATCACAGAAGGAACCTCAGAAAAGAACATGGATAAGAAAACATAATCAATATAGCAATGAAGAATGTGCACTTAATCTACAAGCTAAGCATAATAAACGTGGTTGGTATGTTGACAATGGTTGTTCAAAACACATGACAGATGATAAATACAAGTTTCTTACATTAATAAAGGAAAGAGATGGATCATTCTCCTTCGGAAAAGATGATTCAACTAAAATCATTGGAAAAGGCACAGTCAGAATTGGAAACAAGAATACCAAGGAAAAAAATGTTCTACTAGTAGAAGCTATTAAACATAATCTTCTAAGTGTGAGTCAAATGTGTGACTAAGGTCATAAAGTTACTTTCGATTCACAAAAGTTTGATAAGAAAAGAAGGTTCAAGAAAATTGATTGCAACAACTGCAAGAACTTCAAGCAACATATATGTACTAAGTGAAATTGGAAATGAAAAGTGTTGTCTAGGAAAATAAGATGAAAGTTGGCTATGGCACAGAAGAATGGGTCACATACACTTTGATAACCTTGTCAATGTCAACAAAAAGGAAGCAGTTAAATAAATGCCCCAGATTACGAAACCAACCAACACTTTATGAAAGCATTGTCAACAAGTAAAGAAAACAAAGACCAGGTTTAAATCAAAAGAATATTCAATGACAAGACCACTGGAAATTGTGCATACTGATCTAGTTGGACCAAATACAAAAAAGGGTTTAAAAGGTGAGAAATACTTTATGTTATCAGTTGATGATTATACAAGAATGATTATAGTTTTATTTCTCAAGAATAAGTCAAAAGATTTTGAAAACCTCAAGGTCTACAAGGAAATGGATTCAAAAATAAAATGTTTGAGATCTAATAATGGAGGATAGTTTACTTCAAAGGAATTTATGGACTACTACAGTAGGCATGGAATAAAAAGGAAATTCTTTGTTGCTAGGACACCTCAATAGAATGGAGTCGTTGAAAGAAAGAATAGGACAGTACACAAAATAGCTCAAACAATGTTAATGGATTCCAAATTGACAGATATCTTTTGGACACATGCAATGCATACAATGGTTCACATTCAAAACAAAGTAATTCTCAGAAACAACACTGACAAAACTCCCTACGAGCTATGGAAAGGAATACCAACAAATGTGAAAGACTACAAAGTATTTGGAAGCAAATGATACATCGAAAGAGAAGATGGAATAATGAGAAAGTTTGACTCTCGTGTGGACAAAGCAGTACTTGTTGGTTACTCAAGTACAAGGAAAGCATACAAGTGTTACAATTTGAGGTTGAAAAAAGTTGTGGAAATAATCAATGTAACAATTGATGAAACATGTGGATGCGAATTAAAGGAAGAAGAAAATGAATCAATGGAAAAACTTTACAAAGAAGAAGCATAATATGACGAAGAAGTAAAAGGGAAATATGAAGAGGATCAGACAGAAGTAGAATAGCAAGTTCAACAAGTGCCTCCAAAGACACCTAGAAAATGAGTACAGAAGAATCATCCTTTACATCAGATTATCAGAAACAAAGATGCAGGAGGTGAGACTAGAAGAAGAATTCATTCAACAAAACAAATGCATCTAACACTCTCATCTACTATTGAACCAAAAAGTTTTGAAGAGGCCAACAAGGATGAATTTTGGAATAAGGCCATGGATGAAGAATTGGATCAAATAGAGAAGAATGACACTTGGGAATTGGTTCCAATACCAAAGAACAAGAATCTGATTGGAACAAAGTGGGTATTCAGAAATAAATTGAATGAATATGGATAGGTTACAAGGAAAAAATCTAGATTAGTATGTAAAGGATACACACAGGTTGAAGGAATCAAATTTGAAGAGACATTTTCTCCAGTTTCCGGAATGGAAGAAATTTGATTGCTCCTAACTTATGCATGCTCCAAGAATATTAAAGTGTATCAGATGGACATGAAATCAACTTTCTTGAATGGGGAACTTGAAGAATAAATCTACATTGAACAACCATAAGGATTTTAGGTGTCAGAGAATGCAAATTATGTGTGTAAATTGAAGAAGGCCTTGTATAGTCTAAAATAGGCTCCTAGAGCATGGTCCTCTAGACTGGATAAATATCTACAAAAGGTAGGTTTTTGAAAAGAAACTGCAGACAACAACCTCTACATCAAGGTAAATCAAGATAGTATTTTATTAATTGAAGTTTATGTTGATGATATTATTTTTGGAAGTACTGATGACAGGTTAAGCCAGAAATTTGAAAAGGATATGAAGAATGAATTTGAAATTTCATTACTTGTTGAACTATCCTTCTTTCTGGGTCTTCAAATACATCAAAGAAACCAAGGAATTTTTATTTCTCAAACTAAGTATATCAAAGAAATGCGAAAGATGTTTGGAATGGAAGATTGCAAACCAGTTACCACTCCTATGAAAACCAGTTGAAAGTTGATCAAATATGATGATTCAAAGTCTACAGACCAGAGGGAATATAGGACAATGATTGGTAGCTTACTATATGTGACAACGTCCAAACCAGATGTAATGTAGGTAGTTGGACAGGTGGCACGATTTCAAGCAACACCAAAGGAAGCACATGTCGTAGTAGTTTAGAGTATTTTCATATATCTCAAGGGAACATAATAGTTTGGACTATGGTATCCAAAAGGAAAGGATCTATCACTTATTGCCTACACATATGCATATTAGGCAGGTTGCATTGATGACCAATGAAACACTAGTGGAGCCTCATTCTACTAGGGTGAGTGTTTAGTATAATGGATAAGAAAGAAACAATCATCAATATCCTTATATATAGCCGAGACAGAGTATATTTAAAAAATAACATGTTGTACATAGGTTCTATGGATAAATGATGCAGGAGCATCTCAAGCAAGCCAGTGCAAAGACAATCGGACAACTGGACAAGCCCAGCGGAAATTTTTGAATTTCTCTTGGATTTGATGCGTGAACATAGATGTGGCAATTTAATGAAGAACACTTGTACAATGTAAACATACCTTGAGCGATTTGCTCTCGTCCTTAGTAGGTAGAAGGCATTTAAAGCAGGTAGAATTGAATGTGTAGATTTGACAGTTTTAGAGTGCAAGAGGGAAACGGGATATATACACCCTCATTGTGTACTGTAACATCATGGAAGAGAGCAAGAGCATGTAGAGAGTTGTTTAAGAACACCCATGTACAGATATTTGGATTACTAGAAAGAGTTTGATTCAAATTCATGGTTTTTGTGTTTGTTCTTTGTGTATTGATGTTGAATGGTATGCTCATGAATGTTTTCTTCCTGTTATACATTTGCTTTATATGTTGTGTATATGATTTCATGTTTTGAGTTTGAAGTCTGAAAGGAAGCAGGAATGAGTTTCAATTGTTTCTCTACCTGAGCAAGAGTTCTTGCAAGGAGTGCAGTTGAAGTGTCTGCAAGGAGTGCGTTGACAAAGGACTCAGGTATTTTATCTTTTGTTCTCATTCATGTAGAAGTGCAGATAGACACAAGAGCTGTGCAAGGAGTGCACAGGCCAAGTGAAGTCTCAGGGTTTCAAACCTGAGAAAGGAATTTTGGAGACTGTTGTTGCAGGTGTGCACAGAGTCGAAAGGATTCAACACTTAGGAGTGTTTGAAGGTTTCCGCAAGGAGTGTGCGTAAGATTCTTCTTTAAGACTCGACACTGAGAGAAAGCTCAAGAGGTATAGGACCTTTGAGTAATCGTCGAAGAGAAGCACAGGAAGCTTGTGCCATGGAGTGTTTAGCAGGCATTGTAAGTTCATGCCGTAGGTGGACAAGTTTGTAGAGGAACGCTTGGTCATTCGTAGAAATCATCAAGGAAGAACGGATGGTCGGAATTCTCTAAAGAGGATTTGTGAATTTTCGTGAGCCGTTAGATATCGCGGAGGAACAGGGGATATACAACGAAGTATTCCCTAAAGGTTCAAAGCTCAGGAGGGGTAGGACCGTAGATCCGAGCCATAAGGGCCGTTGGATTTACACGTGGATACGTGCATCGGGGTTTCATGGGTGGAAGTCCTGTAAACATTGCAACGGGAATTGAGAAATCACGAATCACGATATCCCAAAAGCTAAGTGGATTTGTGTGGGCCACAATGGAGTCAGGAAGTGGAAAGGTGGCGCATTGCTGACAAGAAGTCAATTCAGTCTCAAACTCATTGCATCAGGATTCACGATACCGTGAAGTCCGAAGTGTTGATAAAGTGAAGTGACGTTGAAGAGTCAACTCGTGAGAGTGTCAGAGTTTCAGAAAATCAGGATTTGGGAGTCAAGGAGATGAGTTGTTCGACATCGCGATCGTCGAAATCCTAATAGGGAAAATTGCGAAAGAGAAAAGGAAAGGTCAGCGTTGACTGTTGTCAGGTTTCAGGGATTCAAGAGGTCAACACTCGACCACCGGATTCGTGAAGGTGCGAAGTCCGATCTCCCAAGTGCAAAGAGGGGATCCCGTGAGAGTTTGTTGTGGGTGCAGATTTCCCGATAGGGAAATAGAAGAGCTATTTAGAGTTCTTCGTGCCATGGTAAAGGAAAGATCCTGTGTTGACGTGGACCTTCCGACCTGCGAATCGTGGAGGGAGCATGCATTGGCATCAAGTTTGGTATCAGAGCACAGAAAGGTTCTTTTCTTTCTGTAGCAGAGAAGAAAGAAGAATTCACCATGCCACCAAGGAGAAGGGACAGGAAAACACCCAATCCACCAGAGGAAAGGGAAATGCCGAGAAGAAGAGGCAGACAGATGACAGATCCAACTATGGAGAGAGAGATGCGTGATCTACGAGATAGAATCGAAGACATGGAGACAACACAAAGACGCACAGTCAGTGCGGGGGATCTTAGTGATTCCGAGAGTAAAATTGAGGTTGAAAGTAAAGAATACGTTGCAACTGAAGATGCATCAAATGAGAGTTTGATCAGAGCTATTCCAAGAATGGGTGAAAGAGCAAAGATGGACATTCCAGTTTATGAGGGAAATCTATATGCAGAGGAACTTCTAGACTGGATTAGAGCTCTAGATACATACTTTGACTATGAAGATGTCTAAGAGGACAAGAAAGTCAAGCATGCTGTCACATGATTGAAGGGACATGCAACATTGTGGTGGGATGAACTACAAGATGATAGACGCTACAAAGGCAAGCAGAATATCAAGAGATGGGATAGAATGATCGCGAAGATGAAGGAGAAATTCATCCCCAGGGATTATCAAATTACTCTGTTCAGGAGAATGCAGAACTTGAGACAAAAGTTGATGACAGTAAAAGAATACACTGAAGAATTCTACAAGCTGAACATCAGGGCAGGTCATCGGGAGAGCGATGATGAAAATTTTTCCAGATACATGAATGGCCTGAGATACAATATCCAGGATGAGATGATCATGGTAACCATCCAAATGGTGGAAGTTTCTTATCAGATGGCTCTGAAAGCAGAAGAGAAGATGAGCTGAAAGCAAAGTTGGAGAGGTTGAGGCAGAAGTCATCCCAGGGGCAAATTAGTTTCCCAGGACAAATATCAGAAGCCCAAGGAGGACTGGAAGAAACCTCAAACTCGAACTAAGAGAGGTGGAACCTCACAACGAGGGCAATATGCTGAGCAGAGAGGGAAGCATACTGAGCAGAGAGGAGATTATGCTGACAATAACACTTTTCCTCGTACTAAAGGAAGAGGAAGAGGAAGAGGTGGAGTAATCACATGCTTCACATGTGGAAAGAATGGGCACAAGTCTTACGAGTGTCCAGATAAAAAGAAGGAGATTGGAGAAGCTCAAATCACTGAGGCACAGAGGTGGTATGTTGAGGCAGAAGACGTTAAAGGAAGAAGGTCGTTGATGATGCGAAAAGTCCTTTTGACACCATAGAAGGAGGTGTAGAGTTCAGTCCAAAGGACTAGACTTTTCAGGACTGCTTGCAAAACCAAGGATAGGGTATGCAAGGTCATTGTAGACAGTGGTAGCATGGATAATCTCGTTTCTACGGAGATGGTAGAGAAGCTGGAGTTGGAGACGATTGATCATCCAAGCCCTTACAGAGTTTCGTGGCTACAAAAAGGACACCAGGTAACTGTCACTAAACAGTGTTTGGTTGAGTTTAAGATAGGAGGATATAATGATAAAATATTATGTGATGTCATTCCTATGGATGTTTGTCATCTATTACTGGGTAGACCATGGAAATATGACAGAAATGTGATTCATGATGGGAGAATGAACACATACACCCTAGAGAAGAATGGGAGGACTCACATGTTGCTTCCAATTAAGGATAAGGAGGTGAAACTGGAAGTAAGCAACACAATACTTCTCATGAGTGGGAAGGAACTTCTTACAGAGGTTAAAAAGAAGGAGGATCCACAGTTCATTGTGGTCAGAAAACCGAAGATTGTTTTGACCAGCATAAGGGTGGATGATTTACCAGAAGAGATTCAAGAAATGTTGGAAGAGTTCGCTGACATAGTAGTGGATGAATTACCTCGTTCATTGCCACCAATTAGAAGTGTGAGTCAACATATTGATCTCATACCAGGAGCTAGTTTACCAAACAAATCCACGTACAGATTGACGCCGCAAGAGAATGAAGAGGTTAAGAGGCAAGTCTAGGATTTGTTGGACAAAGGTTTGGTCAGGGAAAGCTTGAGTCCATGTGTTGTTCCAACAGTACTCAGTCCAAAGAAAGATGGAGGTTGGAGGATGTGTACTGACTCGAGGGTGATCAACAAGATAACCATCAGGTACAGATTTCCATTGCCGAGGATTGATGATCTGATGGATTACTTGAGTGGAGCAAAATATTTTTCAAAGATTGATTTGAAAAGTGGTTATCATCAAATCCGCATGAGAGAAGGTGATGAATGGAAGACAACATTCAAAACCAATGAAGGGTTGTATGAATGGCTTGTTATGCCATTTGGCTTAACAAATGCGTTGAGTACCTTCATGAGGTTGATGAACGAAGTCTTGAGGGAGTTCATCGGAAAATTTTTCATTGTGTATTTGGATGACATATTGGTTTTCAGTAAAACAGTGGCAGAGTATCTGAAGCATTTGGCTACAGTGATGCAGAAGTTACAACAGGAGAAGTTGTTGATAAACATGAATAAATCCTCATTCATGAAGATAGAGCTCATTTACTTGGGCTTTGTTATTTCTGCAGATGAGTTGAGGATGGATCCAGATAAGGTGGAGGTAATCAAGAATTGACCATCACCGAAGAATGTTTTTGAGGTGATAAGTTTTCACGGATTAGCTAGTTTCTACCGAAAGTTCATCAGGAATTTCAGTGAAATTAGTGCAGTGATGATGGATACAGTGAAGAAGAGACACAAATATTTTCACTGGACAGAAGAGGCTAAGAAGAGTTTCAATCTATTGAAGAGGAAGATCACAGAACAACCAGTTTTGGTGTTGCCAGATTTCCAGAAAACATTTCAAGTGAAATGTGATGCAAGTGGGTTTGCAATCGGGGTAGTCTTGAGTCAGGAAGACAAGCTGATAGCATATTTTAGTGAAAATCTGAATGAAGTGAAAGTGAAGTACTCCACTTATGATAAGGAGTTTTATGCTATCGTCCAAGCATTGAAGAAATGGAGACATTACTTGATCCCGAAGGAGTTTGTCTTATACAGTGACAATCATGCATTGTAGTTTGTGACTCAACAGGAAAAGTTGAATCAGAGACATGTCAAATGGGTTGAGTATATGCATAATTTCACTTTTGTGATTAAACATATTTTAGGTACTGCTAACAAAGTTGTTGATTCTTTGAGCAGGAAGTGTTTGTTGTTGCAGGAGTTCAAAGTCAAAACGTTGGGTTTTGATGATCTCAGGGACATGTACGCTGATGATCCAGATTTTAAGGAGGCATATGAAGCAACTGAGAATCCAATTCTCAGAGATAGAACACAATGGTTAGAATACATGATCTAGGAAGGATTACTATTTAAGGGTAATCAGTTCTGTATTTCAAAATGCTCCATGAGGGAGAATCTGCTAAAGGAGAAACACAGTGGAGGATTGGCAGGACACTTTGGCCATGACAAGACGTTCGCAAAATTGAATGAGTCATATTTTTGGCCGGGAATGCGAGTAGATGTCAAGAGATCCATGGATAGATGCAAAATTTGCTAACATTCGAAGGGAAGAAGACAAAATGCAGGGTGTTATAAACCATTGCCCATACCAGAAAAGCCGTGGGATGCAATTAGCATGGATTTTGTATTGGGGTTGCCAAGAACACAAAGAGGTTTTGATTCAATATTTGTGGTGGTGGATAGATTTTCCAAGATGGCACACTTCATTCCATGTCAGAAGACCAGTGACGCAACTCACATTGCGAATCTGTTTTTCAAAGAAGTCATTCAACTTCATGGCTTACCAAGAAGTATAGTTTCGGATCGAGATACGAAGTTCATAGGGTACTTTTGGAGGACCTTATGGAAGAAGATGTGGACTAACTTATCATTTAGTTTGGCTTATCATCCTCATATGGATGGACAGACAGAGGTGGTAAACAGAAGTCTGGGAGACTTACTGAGAAGCTTGGTGACAGAACACCACAACCAGTGGGACAACATATTACCACATGCAGAATTTGCTTATAATGAATCGGTTAACAGAGGCACAAGGCAAAGTCCATTTTAGGTTGTCTATGGAATGCAACCAAGGGTAATTTCTGAATTAAGGGATTCAGAACAGACTACGATTAGGAGCGCTAGTGCAGAAAATTTCACAGAGGCGATGAAAGAACTTCACAGTCAGGTGAAGGATCGATTACAAAATTAAAACCAAGAATATAAGCATAGAGCAGATCAGCGCATAAGACAACTTCNGAGGAAGGAAAGGTTCCTGAGAGGAACATATAATAAATTGACGATGAAGAAAATTGGGCCATGTAAGGTCTTGAGGAAATTTGGGGCGAATGCTTATGAGATTGAATTACCCGATGGGATCGTAATTTCTCCGATATTCAATATCTCAGATTTCTACCCATATAAGGTTGAGGAAACATGGACTGGAAATGAGAAGCCAATGATCCACTGGACAAAGCAGATGCTAGTTGCAGAAAATCTGCAGATGGAGTGCATACTGGATAAAAGAGTGAGTAAGAAGACCAGGCGAAAGCAATATTTTGAGTATCTGGTCAAGCGGAAGAACCATCCAGTTGAAGATGCCATCTGGGAGAGTGAAGCAGATATCCAAAAGCATGGACAGATCGTGCACGAGCTCATGGACAGGAGTCCATGAAATTTTTCAAGCGAGTGAGTATGATGCAGGAGCATCTCAAGCAAGCCAGTGTGAAGACAACTGAACAACTGGACAAGCCCAGCTGCAAATTTTGAATTTCTCTTGGATTTGATGTGAGAACATAAATGTAGCAATTTAATGAAGCGCACTTGTACAATGTAAATGGACCTTGAGCGATTTTCTCTCGTCCTTAGTAGGTAGAAGGAATTTAAAGTAGTTAATGTAAAGTAGGTAGAATTGAATGTGTAGATTTGACAGTTTTAGAGCACAAGAGGGAAACATGATATAGACACCCTCATTGTGTACTGTAACATCATGGAAGAGAGAAAGAGCATGCAGAGAGCTGTGTAAGAACACCCATGTACAAATATTTGGATTAATAGAAAGAGTTTGATTCAAATTCATGGTTTTCGTGTTTGTTCTCTGTGTATTGATGTTGAATGGTATGCTCATGAATTTTTTCTTCCTGTTATACATTTTCTTTATATGTTGTGTATATGATTTCATGTTTTGAGTTTGAAGTTTGAAAGGAAGCAGGAATGAGTTTCAATTGTTTCTCTACCTGAGCAAGAGTTCCTGCAAGGAGTGCAGTTGAAGTGTTCGCAGGGAGTGCGTCGACAAAGGACTCAGGTAGTTTAGCTTTTGTTCTCATTCATGTAGAAGTGCAGACAGGCACAGGAGCCGTGCAAGGAGTGCATAGGCTAAGTGAAGTCTCAGGGTTGCGAACCTGAGAAAGGAATTTTGGAGACTGATGCTGCAGGTGTGCATAGAGTCGAAAGGATTCAACACTTAGGAGTGTTTGAAGGTTGCCGCAAGGAGTGAGCGCAAGATTCTTCTTTAAGACTTGATGCTGAGAGAAATCTTAGGAGGTATAGGACCTTTAAGTAATCGTCGAAGAGAAGCACAGGAAGCTTATGCCATGGAGTGTTTAGAAGGCGTTGTAAGTTCGCGCCGCAGGTGGAAAAGTTTGTAGAGGAACACTTGGTCATTCGCAGAAATCGTCAAGGAAGAACGGACGGTCAGAATTCTATGAAGAGGATTCACGAATTTTTGTGAGCCGTTATATCTTGCAGAGGAACAAGGGAGATATGGAGAAATATTCCATAAAGGTTCAAATCTCAAGAGGGGCAGGACCGTAGATCTGAGCCATAAGGGACGTTGGATTTACACGTGGATACATGCATCAGGGTTTCGTGGGTGGAAGTCCCGTAAACGTTGCAACGAGAATCACAAAATCACGAATAATGATATCCTGAAAGCTAAGTGGATTTGTGTGGGCCACAATGGAGTCAACAAGTGGAAAGGTGGCACACTGCTGACAAGAAGTCAATTCAGTTGACCATATCAGAGTTTCGTGGAGTGAAGTATCGAACTCATTGCATCAGGATTTGCGATACTGCGAAGTCCGAAGTGCCGATAAAGTGAAGTGACATTGAAGAGTCAACTCACGAGAGTGTCGGAGTTTTGGAAAATCGGGATTCGGGAGTCAAGGAGACGAGTTGTTCGACATCGCAATTGCCGAAATCCCGATAGGGAAAATCCCAAAAGAGAAAAGGAAAGGTCAGCATTGACTGTTGTCAGGTTTCGGGGATTCAACAGGCCAACACTCGACCACCGGATTCGCGAAGGTGTGAAGTCTGATCTCCCAAGTGCAAAGAGGGGATCCCGTGAGAGTTTGTTGTGGGTGCAGATTTCCCGATAGGGAAATAGAAGAGCCGTTTAGAGTTCTTCGGGCCGTGGTAAAGGAAAGATCTTGTGCTGACGTGGACCTTCCAACCTATGGATCGTGTAGGGAGCATGTGTTGGTGTCAATAAACAAACTCTGATATATATACATGTTCAGTATGATGAGCCCATTCCAATATATTGTGATAATACAAGCACCATTAGTATCTCAAAGAACCCAGTGATGCACTCCAAGACGAAGCACATTCCAATTAAGTATCACTTTCTACAGGAATGGGTTGGATAGAATAACATCAAAGTTGAATATGTGGGCACAAAAAAACAAGTGGCAAACATATTTACAAAACCGCTTCCATGGGAATCCTTTGAGTATCTTCGCTAGAGACTTAGAGTAATTTCTACTCCAAAATGAATGATTTTGAATTCTTATCTTATATGTCTTAGATTTACACGAGGAAGAACCATAAAGAGGAAAATTTCAGGTCAGGAGATCATTTTCAAGAAGATTTTAGTCAAGGAGAGTATCCCCAAGGACATTTCAGTTAGGGGGAGCAACCCCAGATGGAAATATACCTTTTCCATTGATGAAAAAGGTGGACAAATTTATTAGATGCAAAGGTAAATTCTTGGAGAAAGAAAATAGAGTCATGGTTCCAGGGGGAGCGATTGTCATAGGGGGAGCATAAGTGATATGACTTCAGTATTGCATCAGAGTGTTACCATCAATGCCAAAGGGGGATATTGTTGATTATTTGGGTTTGTTTTCATTGATGTCAACCCTTGAAGAAAGTTTGGTAGAAAATTCTGGCAGCACAAAGGTTTGGTTAATGGACCCAAGTTTGTTTTATGGATAATGGTATGCGTTTTGATATATTTGGAGGTAATACTATTCCATATGGATAGTACATGCCATGCCACTTCCGGTGGTATGTGGAACGCCACATAACTCCTCACGGTTAGAGAGTTATGGCCATGTGAAGTTGGAGAACACTCGCGAGTCATCTAGAAGCCCCAAAAGGTCAAAGTAGTCAAAGTACTTTAAGATATTTTAGAAGGTAAAAAATAAAGTGAAGTGATGAGTGTAATATAATTCAAAGTGAATACAAAAGAAATTATTTAAATAATAAAGATAATGGAGAAATTACTAGGTGGACAAGTGGTTAGAAGTGGGTTATCCCTAAAATAAGGAAAGTGGTTTAAGATGGTTAGAAGGTAACCCCTTGAGGTAAAGTGAAGTGATGAGTGTACTATAAGTCAAAGTGGATACAAAATAAATTATTTAAATAATAAATTTAATGGAGAAATTACTAAGTGAACAAGTGGTTAGAAGTGGGTTAACCATAAAATAAGGAAACTAGGTTAAGATGGTTAAAAGGTAACCCCTTGAGGAAGCTACATGAAAGTATAAATAAGAGGCAAGGCTCTCTCATTTTCATCACACTTGAGAATATTGAATATCTATGGGTGATTTAGGTAACCAAAGGATATCTAAGCCTAATTTCAGAGGGAAGGTGAAGTAAAGAAGGCCAAAATTCAAGGGAGGATAAATTCTTTTGATGATGTTTTCTAAGGTATGTTATTTACAGGACATCTCACCATTTTTGTAATAACATTTTTTCTAGAATGATTCAGACTGTAAAATTGGGAGACCATTGAGAAAACATATCCAAGTAGTTGTGATAAACAATTTAGCTTATCGTTCGTTGTATTTTTGGAGTTACATGCTGTGGAAAATATGGTTTGTGGCTAGTCCTAAAACTAGTCTAGAAAACATGTTTCGGGTAAAAATGTCATAACTTCTTCATAACAGATCCAAATTTAGTAAGACAAAATGTATTGGTTATATTACAATATGTAGTATTCTGTGTACAATTTTATGATCCATGCAACAAATATTCTGTGCAGGGCACGCTCTACAATTTCGCTCTCTAGAATAAGCCAGAATTCAACAAGGTATGTCATTTTTGCTACAACGCCTTTTCTGAGAGGTTCCAAATAGTGAAGTTTGGAGGAATTTCATAAAAGACAATGAATAACATTTTGTACCATTTTCAGATCTCTATTCATTACAGGTACATAGTTATGATTATTGCAAGTTAGGGTTTTTGACTAATCCAAAATTAGTCATGTAAGACTAAAGTAAAGTTTGATGAAAATTCTAGTCTCTTTTTGTTAAAGTTAATGAAGGTTTGAAGGTATGTGATCTTATAAACTAGGTATATTACAGAGCTACAAATCAGATTTGGATGATAAAATTGATGAGGGATTTTGGTTGAGGCACATGTTGGGTACATGGTTGAGACAAGTAGTTGATGAGTTGGAACATACATGATGTGTATAGTTGATGATGTTGGTACATAGTGATGAGTCATAGTTGATAAGTAGTTGATACATGACTGGTACATACTTGGTACATGGTTGGATGCACTTGTTTATGGTACAGGTTGAGGTACAAGTTGATGCATGGTTGATGCATGGTTCAGATTATTGGTACAGATCGTTTGGTGCAGGTTGATTGGTACAGGTTTACAATAGTATATCTCATAGTGATAGTGTGACAGTGGTTCCATCATTCTACTTCTACATCAAGGCGACTAGACGGGGCAAGGATAGGTGGTTGTAGCTGAAGAACTTAGGGCATTGTGTTGTAGCCTCCTTCTGGTTGTAGCCATAGAATTGGGGAGTTGGATCTTCCTTCAAGTTGTATCCTAAGAAAATAGGGGGTTGGTGCCTCCTTCTAGTTGTAGTTGGAAAACAAAGGAAGTTGGTTCTTCCAACTACAACTAGTTGATAAGTAGTTGATACATGACTGGTACATACTTGGTACATGGTTGGATGCACTTGTTTATGGTACAGGTTGAGGTACAAGTTGATGCATGGTTGATGCATGGTTCAGATTATTGGTACAGATCGTTTGGTGCAGGTTGATTGGTACAGGTTTACAATAGTATATCTCATAGTGATAGTGTGACAGTGGTTCCATCATTCTACTTCTACATCAAGGCGACTAGACGGGGCAAGGATAGGTGGTTGTAGCTGAAGAACTTAGGGCATTGTGTTGTAGCCTCCTTCTGGTTGTAGCCATAGAATTGGGGAGTTGGATCTTCCTTCAAGTTGTATCCTAAGAAAATAGGGGGTTGGTGCCTCCTTCTAGTTGTAGTTGGAAAACAAAGGAAGTTGGTTCTTCCAATGAATGTAATTCTTCAGGACATATAAGAAAGAGCATTCTGTGGTTTTCTCCTACTCTGGGTTTCCGCGTAAAAACACTGGTGTACTGTGTATGTGTATGATTGCTCATTTTTTCATTGTTTATGTACTCTACAATTATTGGATGATAATGCTACACTGATATAACACTTGCATTATATGGTTAAAAAAGATTTTATTGCTCTATTCTGATTCACCCCCCCTCTCGGTAATCCAACATTTAGATTATTTAATCAGAATACATAAGTAATATCTCGATATATAAAATTATATACAAGTTTCAATACTTGATGAAATTGTTTATGTGTTGCACAGGGAGGCATATAAAATTATATGTGTACCCTTTTAGATCCCCCTCTTTAATTGTAGATCTTTGGCAAATTACTCCATCAAAATCCTCATGTACGAGAACGATTGAAAAAAACATCTCACCTTAAAAATATTTAACGATTTCTCGTTTCCAAGGTTTACATGGAATAATTTTTTTGTCCATTAATCTTTTGTCTGCACTATAATTCTTCAATGAATGTTATCTTTTCATAGTTTAATATTCCGTAGAGTATTATTGCTCGTTTCCAATGATTGATTATTCTAATTGATAAAGGTATTTTTATATGGATCCAAATTTTAATGATGGTGCTCTTGTATGCGAGGACCCATCATGATTTTTACACCATGCTATCCCTTCTCTGGGAGATGGTTCAATATTGTGCATGTTTACCCTTAGCAATTCCATACACACATGTATAAGTGGGGATTCTAATCATGAAGATATGTGAATTAATTATCTATTAAATGCCATACAGATTAATAAAGTCCTTTACACTTCTCTATAGGTTATATTACTAGCATTTCAGGATAAAACATATGGGAACATGAAAGGTATTTGAGTTTCTCTTCTCGACTATTAAAGGAGGAGGTCAAAGAAATCAGTTTTTCTTTAAAAATTTAAACAAGGAACATTTACATCGTTGAACTTCTAAAACATAATCTATAGTATCTGTATTGGAACAATTTACTACAACACACTAATGCAATGTAATACTTTATTAGATCTGAGAAAAAAAACTTGTTGATTGTAGCAATACTTCATATTAATTCTAATATGATATTTTCCCACAGTTTTATGAAATTGTTAGTCATTTCATGGTTGTTTTAGATGTTATGTTTACACAATCAATCAATCAATCAATCAATCAATATATATATATATATATATATATATATATATATATATAATCAGAAAACAACCCTTGTATGACTATTCCATTCCGATCTTTCTATTTCTCTCATTGGGTTCGGTATAATATAGTAAATTCTTGTATAAATTTCCATTCTGATATTATCGTGAAATTCTTGGATACTCAACAACAATGTGACAATTTCCATATAATTATAAATTTTGATTTTGCGTTAATATTCCTAATATACAACAGTAAATGCACATCCAAATATTTCCAATAAAATAATAACATGACAACGAATGTATGTAAATGGAACCTGGTAAATAGAAGGAGCAACAAAGTTCCACCTAGTCGTAGAGAGGATTATCCAAATTTACTTGATCCAATCACCGCCAAGCCTGGTCATGAATCCATAAGGGAGAAAAGAGAATCTTTCCTATCAACAAAGATTTTGTATTTATGTAGTTGCCTAGCACCTTAGTGCTCACACAACAACTCTTGAGTTCTCTTGTTTTGAAAAAAAATATTCTAGATATTCTTCCTTAGTTCCACATGCTAAGTAGTGTCATGCCTACTCACACATGTGTATATATTCAGTTTTTTCCAGGGTTTACTCTTTTTCCCTCGGGAATTTTCGTATTTTTGGAAATCCCTGATTTTCAGGGTGTGTCAATCATCAAAATTGAACTCTGACACATGTCCTTTCATTCCCAGGGTTGGCTTCATCTTGTTCCCCACTCATGGATTCATAGTAATATATTTTTAACTTGGTTGTTCCTTCTGTCCCCATTTATTAATAAAATAAAAATCTTGTCTCTTACATCTATCCAATAATTAAGGACACTTGGAAAGTCACTATCTTGCACAATAATTAAATTAATAACATTTATGTTTTCCTAAAAATCCTAATTTTGATTTTTTCCACTTAAGTAAATTTATTAACATGCCAAATACTTTATTTGAGGGGTATTACATACTCTCCCTGTTGGACTTGACACCGTCCTCAGTGTTAAATTCTTATTCTATTCCCTTCATCCTTGGAATAAACTTGGATATGTCTTCCTCATGATATCCTCCAACTCCCAAGTAGCTTCTTCAGGACCGAAGTGTTTCCATTGCACTTTTACCTGAACTATGATCGAGTTCTGCAACACTATTTATTTCTTTTCCAGAATGCACAAAGGTTCCACCTGGAACTCGCCTTCTAGATCCACCTGTAACAAGTTCTAGTCAATTACCTGAGTAGGGTCATGACAATACTTATTTAACAACGAAATATGAAAATCATTATGAACTTTTAAATTTTTTGGTAGTACTAGCTGATATGCTACTGGGCCAATGCGTGCTAGCCCTTCAAAAGGTCCATAAAGCCTCAGTTCTAATTTTGTGCATCTTTTGAGTTTCAATGAACTCTTTCTTGACTTAACCTGAAGATAAACATGATCTCCAATATTAAATTATTTATGTATTCGATTCTGATCTACGTAACTCTTTTTTTTATCTGAGCCACATTTAAATTTTTTAATCCCTTATAGAAAGAAGACGAGTACCAAAATACCTAAGTGTTTCCATCAATGACAAAGGGGGAGATTGTTGGAAATTGTGTTGTCATTGATGTCAAAGGTAGACATGATTGTGATAATCATGGATGCCATTAATGCCACATACAGGTGGAGACAAACTTTCATCAATATCATTGATGTCAAAGATAGAGAGAAACTATGAATTCCTCTATGCATTGTGTTCATGAGTGTTTGCATGAAGGAGAGAAGAGGATCTATGTGAACAATCGACCCAAATTAGTTTAAGCAGCAAAAGAGGAGTTATGCAGATAAAATTGATAAAGAAGAAATCAGGGAAGAATTTATGACAGGGGGAGACTGTTAAAACCTAAGAATAGATTGAGGAAGAACACGAATTGTATAACCAACACAAAATGAGTTTCTGGATTCCGAGGAGGATGAGATAATCTCATTATCATTCTGAACAACAATGGAGGAGATATATTTTAAGTACGAGGGAATACAGGAATCTCAAGCATGCATCGACTAAGCCTAGAAAATAAACATCCATTGAAAACAATTTTTGAATGCGAGTGAAATAACCATAGAACCCTATGCAAAGTGTTAAATTTTGTTGTTGAAACTTGCGGACCCAGAACTAGATAAATCCTAATTGTTGATCACTGGAGATCAATGACTAAGATGAAAGGATTAGGGATGACTATCTAGTGGGGGAGCTCATATTCTGTATCAAATCCATGTTTCCAGTACCACATCATAGACAGTCCATTTTAGTACCATGCTAGTTCCATAACAATCAACTTTGTAGATACCACATGCATTACCACATGTCAGACATGTACCGATGTCATGCCATCCAATATACATGTAGAATAATTCCACACATAAGCCACCTCATTAGCAACATCAGCACAATGGATCATAACAATTAGATTTGGGTGTATGTATAGAAGAACCAATGTAATGTAGCCCAAATTTACCAATAAAAAAAAATTTATTTGGGTCCTTAGAGTTCATCATTCGCCTTCAAAACCTTTTAGGAATTTATTAACTATACTACAGAATAATCCTATTACTTATTTTGTCTTTCGTAACTTACATTTACCAATTCTTGTCACGGGTGAAAGTCATATATATATATATATATATATATATATATAAATCTATCCTATCCTCAACAAAAGGGTGAAAGAGTAACTTAATAACTAACCATTATATTCACTTTGGGACTTCCATCCTACTTGTGCAAAACAATTATATAAACACTTATAACTTCCCTTCTATATGTTTAAAACAACTATATATATACACCTTAGGACTTCCATTCTATTCACACAAACCATAAGACATACTATGGAATAGTTATATGTGTATATTTTACGACCCTTAGGGTAAATGTATCATTCACACCATAGGTCATATGCGAAAGTTTCTCTATTATGCATAGTTATTAGTAATGAAATAGTGGACATAGGCGTTAATAATCAGGGTGGTTATGCCTAACAGTTGGCGTAACTACACGTTTCTTGTCATTTAACAACCCCATGATACCCCAACCTCGGAATAAGAGTTAACAAATCCAATATGTAAGGTTCTATCTATGACCAAACGAGAAGGAAAACTACATTGTAACCCTAACTGGACTGTCATTTCCCTTCACCATAATTATTGATAAGAAAACTACATAGGTATAACTTTCATGACTTAAATAACCCTTCCTGCGACATTTAATATGCCATGTAGCATACTCCTTTGGGCCATCACTCGACCTCCATGCCCATTTTATCTCTTCCACCTCACCCTATTCACACAGTCTAGGTACACTTTGTAACTCTTACCATTAATCCATTCAGCAGAGGGTTTTTCTGAGGCTATTGTTCATTATTCTCCCTTTGCTCTTTGTGATTTCGGAAAAAAAGTCGCTCTACGTTAGTTTATGCAACCTTAACCTGAGTGTAACTCCGATGATGAGGAGGTTTCCTATTTCATGTAGGCAAGATGATGTTACACGTCCAACTGTTTCACTCCTTTACCAGGTATGTTGGCCCCAAAACTCCATTGCCTAAGTTACTGTAGGATGCAAGGATAGGTCCTTCGTATTTTGAGTTGTCTTTGTAATTATTTCGTTAAATTTTGTGGGTTGGGTATTCATCCCCGCTACACTTAAAATTCTTGAGTGCTACTATCCATTCTTTGGAGAACAATCATATTTCTAAATCAGAATGAATTACGGTTTGTCTTCTTATGAGGGTAAGCTTTCAATGTTCCATGGTTTTTCATTGATTTGTAAGCCATGTCACCCGAGTTGTTTTCCTTTTATTTTCTTGTTTAAGGAATAAATATCGAATGTGAATAGGTTTCATCCTCAGTCGTTTTCCTTAATAAGACAAACTATTAATTTAGGTTAGATTCTGTCGCCCTCCCTCTGTAAATCTTGTAATTTTCCTCCATTATCTTGCACCATGTGACATAGCTTTGAGTCCTTGTGAATTGTGTAGAAGTTTTGGTCCATATCATTGACTTCATAGAGTATAGGATACTTACTTGGAATTTTTCAAAGGGGTTTCAGAGTGAGTGTGAAATATCCATTTGTCTTTGATGACGGTTCTTACCTTAGCTTGAAAAACCTTTGCGACTTGGGGTTTTGAAACCCACCTAAAATTTGTTGATTGTCTCGAAGTCTTGGGTATTATCTTTAGCCTATAATTCCAACCTCGTACTGCGTAAATGAAAAATTTTGTACAGCTTGGTAAAAGGCATTTACCTTACAAAAGGGAGTTCACGATAATCTCTTTGCTCCAGTAGGATAATTATCATACTAATTTTCCTTTAGAAAACCATCGTTCTGTATTTCTTTCAAAACCAATCATTTATTTTTGTGTCTGTATTTTTGTTTAAAATTGATTGATGCATTTCCCCTCAACATATATATAATATTGAATTATGTGTTCTGAAATCTTATTTAATGCGTTCCATTAAGCATGAAATATTACAGTCTGTTTTTTAGACGGAATTAAATTATTTCTCTTCAGCATAAAGCACATCGAAATAGTAACCCGGGAGTAATAGAACTTTCTGTTCGTCATGCGTACACTATGAGAACCCTTTTGCACTCAGATTATTAAGTTCTTTTAAAGGATTATCATTGTTTATTTATTTTTTTGAAAACTTTGGCTAAGAACTTTTGGTTACCAATCTAATGATGGTACTCCTGTTGTTGCGAGGGTACCCATCAAGAAATATTTGGTCCACTCCACCCCTTTGTGCCTATTGTGGTCTTCATCAATGACATGAATGGAAGGAATGCATCTGTTTCCTCAACTTTCCAGCTAAGTAAAGTTCATAATTTAGATCTACAATAATTTCCATTTCCTAAATTCATTTTGGTACTTATTCTATATTCCAGTTTTTAACTCTTGTTGAAATCTATCCTATTATTAATGATAAGTTTTATTGGTATTCTCGCAGGACTGTTAACATTCGAAGTCCCCAGATCTAGGATATCACCTTTGTGTGAAAGGTGCTTGGGGTTCCAACTCGTAGTGTTTTAAGAAATAACCCCAGGTTTTGTTGTAAAGATACGATTATGCCCTAGAATATTTTATCATGGAAGAATTATACCAGGCTCCTATAGACAACTAGTTAATTTGTATCTTTAATCATTAAAGAAGGAACATAAGGGGAAACCTCATATTGAAACAATATTTCACTATTTAATAGTTATGAATCACAGTGGTGTGTAGAGTTTAAATAGACATTTAAGTATTGGTCTAATCTGGAATATGAGATATGTTTTATGTATTTTAATTCACTGAGCTTTTTCTCCCGCATTATTGTAATTATAAGGACTATGTCTATCTTCTCACTTAACGTAGTCAGATTCAAAGGGAGAAACTAACATTTTAAGTTATGAGACAGTCAATAAATAGTGTTATGTGTATTAGATATTCATATAATTCAGAAAGCCTGTATAGGAAAAAACATGTATTCATATAGATTTTGATTCTGGAAATCACTCAATACTTCGTTGGGTAGTTGTACAATTAGATAGTTTTGGAGA